>JBBPUN010000037.1:0-13981 GCA_038094715.1 Heimioporus punctisporus | reverse complement strand
TAGAGGAAGAATGTAATAGAAGTTACCAGAAGGATCATGGACCTACACAATGCTACCATATGTATACAGCCTTCAGATTAGTCAGCATTTTCCCAACAGTATATAAATAGTTGATTCCTGTAAAATAGTTCCTTATCTTCAGTTTAATTCAATCATCCTTTCTCTCCTTCTTTCTTGTCTTGGTGTTGTAGGTTGAGTGTTGGGAAATCCCTGACAGAAATAGCATACACAGGAAAATGAGAGTAAGAACAAGGATAAAGAGGATGAGCAGCTCAAGTGGACAACTCAACAAAAGATGGTGATGATCAAGGCAATAGTGGCAGCAATAGCTGTGAAAACAGTAACCATAGGAAAGGAGTGGATTCATAGCTGAGCACGAGAAAGAAAGGGGATTTCTTTGTGATGAAGTGAGAGCAGTGATTATGAATAAATTTTGTGTAGGAAAGAAGGTCTGTTCAAGCAGTGGGGTTATCATGGCAGTAGATACAGAGATATGTAGGTTTTGATTTCCTGGTTAACCCATTCAGTTTCTCTGTTGGATTGGGGGTGGTACATGGTAAAAAGGTTTAGAGAGTATTCAAGAAGAGTTGCTAGTTTTTTGGCAAAGACAGAGGCAAACTTGGGGTCACAATTGGAGATGGTGATATTGTAGAGGCCAAAGCAAAGATATACTTTATGGAAAAAGAGATTAGCTATTCCTTCAGCAGAGATAGGTTTTGTGATTGGACAAAGAATCACTCTTTTAGTAGGGTGATGGTGAAGGGGTGAGAAGGATTGGAAAGAGAAAGGACCAATTGAGAGAGAAAAGTGAATTTCAGAGTATTAAAAGAATGCTGTTGAGATGTGGCCCATGATCAAGAGAATATTTTCTTCATAAGATGTAGAAGAGGTTATGCAATATTGGTGAAATTAGGAATGAAATGATGATAAAAGTTGGTGAAGCTGAGGAAGAAGTAGACATCTTTTAGTTTTGAAGGGATGGACCAATCTGCAATACCAACAAGCTTGACTGGGTCCATGGCAAGTTCTCCAGATTTTACAATCATGCCCAAATAGTCTACTTCTAATGCAGCAAATGTATATTTTTCAAGTTTAGGGCAGGGATCAAGTTTTGTCATTCATTGTAGGACACATTTGGTTTATTTGTCATGAGTGAGTTTGTTAGAGAAGAAGATAAGAAGATCATCTATGTATATGACTAGCCATTCATCAAAAATCATATCTTGGAAGAAATCATTCATGAATTATTAAAAGATAGCAGGAGAGTTGATGAGCCCAAAGAACATTACAGTTGGTTCAAAAATACCTTTATGGGTGATAAAGACTGGTCACCTTCTTTAATGCAAATATTGTTGTAGCTCTATCATATGTATATTAAACTTTATGAAAATCTTAGCATCCTTAAGTTAATTGATGAGATCAGGTTAGGGAGACAATGGGGAGGGGAAGGGTGGAGCCATAGGAGGGGAGGTAAGATAAGAAAGGAGGGGTAATATTTTGAAAGAAGGGATGGGTAATGGGATAGGAGAAGGTAATGGTCTTTGGTGTCAGGGGCAAATGAGAGGAAGATGTGACAAAATACTGGATATAAAAGGGTAGATTCCAAGTGTTGAACAAAGATATGAAAGCCCTGCATGTGAAGAATGGAAAGAATATGTTCAGGGAGAAAATTAATCAATAGATGAAGGGGAAGTCCAAATTCTGTGGGTAGATCTGAAGGTGAAGATTGAAAGTGGTAGGTTTGAATATGAGAAATATTGAGGAATAAGTGTACAAGTTCTTGGGATATCTTGTCTTTTTCATACAAAGGGTCCCTTTCAAGAGCATGAATGAGAATAGGGGATACTAGGATGTTCATATAGAGGGTGTTGATGGCACCAGTAGGGAGAAAAAAGGGTTGAACTGGGCAGGTATGCAGTGAAGAGAAGGAAGAAGAGGAAGAAGAATCTGTTACGATATGCCAGGACCCCACCTTTTTCTTTGTCACACCCAATGCTCTGAGAACCCCCTCATCTTAGACAACTCGTCTACTGTTGCTCTCATATCACAAGGAATGCTGGTGAACACCAGCACTCTCTCGAATCCTCAACGGATCAACCACGATGTCCTCCTGGACACTCCCTTTGTATCCCTGGATGCTCTCCTCCACAGGACTCTTCTTGAACTGGCTTATCCCCAGTCTTTGCCTTGCCAAAACCCCGATACCCTCTGTTCTAGACACCTCATTTTCTTGAACACTCTAGACTTATACCTTGTGGTATTCATTTCCACTCCTTCTCTTTGACTCATCGAACCTTGTAACACATGCATCAAACCTTGTATCATCTGACACTTCTTCCTTTTGATCCTCATGTACCTTTAGAACCTTCTCCTGCCTCGTGGCATGTCTTCTTTGATTTCCTAGAATATTCCTTCACTTAGTCATCGCTTTGTCATTGGACACTCGAACACTATTTAGGCGTTTCCTTTCCACTGATATATTCCTTAGCTTTGATCTACCTAGCATCCCCCCTTGAACTCACCTACCTGGCACCCCCTCTGTACTTGCCTCTAAGGCATCTCTTGTACCTTCGTATCTTGTAACATCGTCACTCCCACCTTGTACTTGATATCATCTCCCTCCAAGTCCTTGTCTCACATGCATCCTCTTGGGAAGGCACCTCCTGTTGACTATTCAAACATTCTCCAAGTCCTTGCTCAAGTTGAGTTATGTTGGAAAGGTATTCCTCTCTCTGATAGACCTCTGTGTCAGCATGTCTCTTCCATTCTTTGACAAGTCTTCACAGCTGGCCATATGCTCTCTGATCAGTCTCTCTCCATCCTGCTAGTGTGGAGCAATCTGGCTAGGTTTTATGGTTAGCCTTGAAGGTAACCCATAACAGAATCAGAATGATCAGAGGATATATTGAAGGACTAAGTAAAAGATGAGAAGAATGGTAGTGAAAAGTGTGATAACTGCAAGGAGGCTAGAGTCATGAATTATCAAAGGAAATGAGTCTTTTTATAAGTTCTAAGAATGGAAGAGGTGTGATGGAGATTGCTTTTGGGTTCCCAGGTGTTTTCTGATGTGGAGTAACATTTCTATGTGGTCAGGTACTGATAGTGGCCAGGAGAGCCCTTATGGGCAAGGATATTATCTACTTCATATTCTTCTTCACCATTAATGATGTCAGGTGGCAGAGTGGGAAAGGAGGGTCCATGTGTTTCAGTGAGATGATGTGGAGATAAGAGAGTGGCATGGAAGATATTGTGTATTTTTCAGGAAGGAGGGAGCTGAAGGTGGTAGATGAGTGGGGATAAAACTTGTGTGATCTTGAAGGGTCCAAGATGTTTAAGTGTGAGTTTCCTGGAGGGGAAGGGGATGCAGAGATTTGTGGCTTCTAGCCAGACCTTATCTCCAACTTTCCATGGGGAAAACTTTTGGGTGGTGTGTCATATCATGAGGTGTCTTACTGAGTCATGGGCTGTGAGGGCTTTCTTTCTAGACTCTTCTAGATGGGAAAGTTGATCAGCGAGGGTAGGAAGGAAAGTCTTTCCTAAAGGAGGGTAGGTGTGAAGTTCATATCTTAGCATAAGCAAGAAAGGGAAGGATTTGGTAAATGAATGAGAGGAGGAATTATGATGGAATTCAACAGAAGAGATAAATAAATACCAGGTATTGGGTTGATTATCTTAGAAAATGTGAAGATATGTTTCTATTTCTTGGTTAACACATTCAGTCTGGCCATCTGTCTGAGGATGATAGGAGGTGGAGAGGTGAATGTCATAGTGGAGTAATTGAGCAAGTTTTAGGGCAAATGTGAAGGCAAACTATGGACCTCTATCAGAGATAATGGAATCATGAAGTCCAAACCATTTGAAGACATGATTAAAGAAGAGAAGGGCCACTCCCACTGCATCTATGGTTTTGTTATAAGGAATGAGAATTCCCCCCTTTGTAAGGCCATGGTTGACCATGACCAGAAGAAAGTTGAAATCAGAGGAAGGAGGTAGGTCCATAATGAGGTCCATAGAGAGCTGGTGAAAGGGAAGAGAGGTAGAGGAGGGAATGGGGGTGGGTGGCAGGGTGGTGGTATGGGTATTGACCTTAGACTGTTGGCAAAGGGCACAGCCAGCTATGAAGTTTTTAATGAAGGTGCTGAGATCAGACCACCAGAAGTCACATTCAAGGAGAGCTTTGGTGTGAAAGAAACCCATGTAACTAGTGGTGGGGGAGGAGGGAAGGGCATGGAGGAGGGAGGAACAAAAGGAAGGGAAAATGAACATGCAATTATGAAAAAAGAGGTGACTGTTATCAGAAGACCAATCCTTTAAAGAGGAATGAGGGAAGAGAGAGGTGTCATTTTGAAGGGATTCAAGTGCTTTAAGAATGAGGGGGTCAGAAGAGGAGAAGGCACAAATTTGATCTATGAGCATGAGGTTCAAGGCATTTATAATATAGGGGTTGGGGAGGATGGAGGAGGAGGTGTTGTCTAGAGAAGTGTCAATAATGTCTTTGTGTATGTGAGGGTCTGCAGGTGCTATTTGGGTTTCAGGGGTGATCTGCCAGAGGAGATTGAAGTCTTGGAGGAAGAGGGCCTAGTGAGCTTGATGACAAGAGAGTTTATGAGGGTCTTTGAGATAGGAGAGGTTTTTATGATCAGTTATGATAGTGACAGGGTGAGACATTCCTTGAAGATATTGATGCCATTTCTGGAGGGCAAGAATGACTGCAAGAAGTTCTCTATCATAAATATTATAGTTTTGTTCCACTGGGCTGAAGGTCTTTAAGAAGTAGGGGCAGGGGCAGAGGTCACTATTGGAATCTGTTTGGAGAAGAATGATGCCAGCAGCTAGGAGGGAAGCATCTGTCATGATGGAGAAAGAGTGAGAGACATCAGGGAAGAAAAGGAAAGGAAAGGAGGAGAAATAGGTTTTCAGGATGTTGAAGGCACAATCTTGAAGAGGAATCCAAAGCCAAGGTTCATCTTTATGAGTGAGGAGGGTGAGAGATGCAACAAGGTTGAAGAAGTTAGAGATGAATTTTTGGTAAAAATTGGCAAAACCTAAGAAAGAATGGATGTCTTTGATGGAGGTAGGAGATTTCCAGTCATTAATGGCTTTGAGTTTAACTGTGTCCATCTGTATATGTCCTTGTCTGATGATTGATGAGGCTGAGATATTCCATTTGAGGAGTGTCAAAAGAACATTTGAATATTTTGAAAGAAAGGCCCAGTTTGCATGCATGAAGAAGAACATGTTTGGTTCTATCATGATATTACTCCAGGCCATCTTTGGTGTGTATATTAATGTCATTTATGTAGATCTTTAGCCATCATTTGGCAATCATATTGGCAAAGGCATGGTTCATGAAGGCTTGAAAGGTGGGAGGAGCATTGTTAAAGTTGAAGAATATAATGGTTGGTTCAAAGAGTCCTAAGGGAGTAATGAAAGCTGCTTTCCATTGATCTTCTTCTTGTAACCTGATGTTGTTGTAACCCTAATGAATGTCCAGTTTAGTGAAGAGAGTGGAGTCTTTCATACTGTCAATGAGCTCAGTAATGGGGGGGAGAGGATATGCATTTCTGATGGTATGGGAGTTGAGATAGTGATAGTCTTGACATGGGCAGAGGATGCCATCCTTCTTTGATACAAAGAAGAAGGGGAAAGCTTGGGGAGATTTGGAAGGAATGATGCAACCAGTTTTGAGATTTTCTTCAATGAAAGAATGATGGGCTTCTTGTTCTGCCAGATTAAAGGAATAGACTTTGGCATTCTTTGGAATAAAGGAAGATTTAAGATCAATGGTGTGGTCAAAGGGACAATGAGGGGGCAAGATATTGAATGTTTTCTTGGAGAACAAATCAGTAAATTCTTTACACCAGGAGGGGATTTCTTGCTCCAAAGGTTTCTTTTGTTGGGCTGGTTGAGTAGAGAGGGTGATCTTTCAGAGATATTGTGGGTATGGATCAACCTCATCCTCTTTCCAGGGTGGACTCTCATGAAGAGGTACCACAGCATCCTGGAGAGAGAGGGTATTGGCTGTCCAGTATATATGAGGGTTTCATTTCTTTAATCAAGTCATTCCTAGAATGATGTGAGGGGATCCTAAGGAAGTTATGAAGAATGTTTCCTTGTTGGATGAGCCAGAAAGAAGAACATTGGCTAAGATGGTCCATTTGATAGTTTCTTGATGGTTTTGGGTTTCATCAATGTTATAGGCAGTGAGTGGTTGAGGGAGTTTGCAAATTCCAGATCTGAGGAATGGGATGAGAGATGAATCAATGAAGTTGTTGGTAGCACCACAGTCAATGAGGGCAGTGATGTTGACACTTTGAGTTTCTGCTTGTAGTTGGACAGGAAGATGCATGGTTCATTCATTTTCCAGTCCTACTAATATGGCAGAAATATCTAGAGGAAGGGAAGGAGACATTGATGCTTCTTCTCTTACTGAAAACCCGACAAGGGTTCTTTCTTCAAAGTATCTTTGAAACAAAGTTTGGGGTTTGAAGAATCTCTCCTTCATCTTTTCCTGCAGTGTGAAGATTGTTGACATAGATATCAAGGGCTGAGGTTGATTTAGCTGGAGGAAAGAGGGGAGTGATGGAGGTATTGGTTGTCTGGATGTGCTGAGTGTTTCTGAAGGGGTTATTGGAGGTGGTGGTTTGTGGTAGATGTAAATGAGTGACACTGTTGGGCATTATGCCCCTTTTTGCAACATCTAAGGCAGAGGCCTTCTTTGAAGCATCTGGCTCGTTCTATAGAGGTGAGTTTGGAGAGATGAACTGTATCTACATCCATGGCATTGGGGTCTAGGGCTGAGGAGCAATTGGTGAAGGAGGAGGGGGTTCTGTGTCTCTTACAAAGGGTTGCAATGTGAACTTTCTGTGTATGGAAAGTTTTGGCTTTGTCAATCCAGTCATTAAGCATGATGGGAAGGAAGAACATGAAGAGGATTATTATTGTCAACTGTTGATCTAACCCCAAAGAGAATTGGTCAATGAAGGTGGTCTGGTCAGAGATCTTCACTTTGGCAGTGAGGTTTTGGAAGTCTGTGATGTACTTTTGGAAACTGTCATCATTTTTCCCATCAGGTCATTTGGTAGACTTCTGGGTGAGATGAACTAGTTCATGGCATGCTGTGGCTTCTGTGTTAAAGCAGTAGAAGGTAGACTCAAAGTTTGCAACAAATTTATCAAAGGTTTTCTCAGAGCTAGTGATGTTTCCATCAATGATATGGTCATATCACATCTCAGAGAAGGAGATATTGTGTTCCTTGCTTATCTTGTTCAAGGTGGTCATGATGTTTATTTGGTTACTAGTGTAGAGTGGAGAGTTGATGGAGAAGTAGGCCTTCATATCCTTGATCCAACAAATAGCATCAAAGGGTTCTTCTGAGAAATCAGCAGGGAGGGCTGCTTTAAGTTCTGTCATCTTTGCTAGGGGGGCTGTTACTGGGGTGGGAAAGGTTACTGGAACAATAGTTGGTGGGGCCAGGGTTGGTGTTGTAGGGTTGCTGTAGTACTGGGAGACAAGGATTCTGCAATGTCTGGAAGTTATGGACAGGGGAGGTTCTTGGGTGCAAGGGCTAGAGGATGCTGTGGGTATTCCTTATCAGAGGACTCAATATTCCTAATAAGCCTTTGAATTGGAAACTTATATCTGGAGTTTGTTGATCACCGACCTAATGTATTTTGTTGGATCTGCTGCATATGCACCAGAGTGCATGGGATCTTTCCAGAAAATGTACCTTGCAATCCTGGCATAAACCTTGCATTTATTCTTGCCTGAGATCTTCATAGGGTTGTCAGAGTCAGAGTCAGAAATATCATCGGTAGAGGATCTATTGTTGGATAGAACAGAGGTATTCAGTAGTACAGAAGGATGATTGGTGTGGAATAGGATGTGGTGGTCAAGGGGGTGTGATGTGATCCACCTAATAAGCCTATCAGTATGCTTCCCTTCCCATATAATCTTTGCAGGGGCCAATGTTGATGATGAGGCAGCAGTAGTAGCAGGAAAAGGGAGAGCAGCAATAGTGCTAGAGACAGAGGCAGAACTTGGAGGCACAGCTTTGCCCTTTTCTCACCGTTTTTTCATACCCTTCTGCATATGGCCTGGTTCTGGATTTCCAATGGGTTTAGCCTTACTTACCATCAAGATATCTGTTGGAGCCTAAAGTCTCACAGAATGTTGAAGAGGTGAGCATGCAGCAGGCATTTTTTTTTCAAGCTCTGATCACTACATTCTCAAGGCTGCAATGTTTTTCAACCTTCAAAAATAGCCCATGCATAGCCTTATAATAGCCTAAATGAGGAATCCTATTGAACCCTCAGGACACTATTTAGTTGTTCCCTCTTTGACATTGTATTTCTAGCTTGGATCTACCTGGTATCCCCCTTGTACTTGCCAACTGGCATCTTCTTGTATCTGAAGCAACTCTACAATCACTTAAGGCTATAGGCCACTCACTTAGAATTGTCATAGTCATGAAAAGGAAAAGATGAGACTTAGAGTCCATTGATTATAGAGGAAAACTGAAGAGGATGAACTAAGGTCCTCTTGGCTGACTCTTAGGCCTTTATATACTACTTGTATGATTGTACCTATTTGATACTTAATATTACTATATAAGTCTATATCCTTGACTCTAGCAATAAGGATGAGTTATTTAGAATCTGTGTAAGTCAATGGAAATCAAGAACGCTGTGCTATAGTCTCAAGAAGAGTGGAAATGAAAGATAAGAGAAACATGTCACAGTAATTAAAAAAGTGAGGCTATAGTGTATCAAACACATGGTCAAGAAGAGGAATGTAAAAAAGAAGAGACAGTAATGAAAAGAGTGAGTCAAAGTGGAAATAAGAAGGAAACACATGTTGTGAGTCTAGATCATGTCATATGACTTGTTGAAGATGACTAGAAGAGGCTGAGATAGTTAGTCTCTACCTCCTGTAGTATAGTTGTATGAGGGGAATGTGATTTGTTCTCCCAAGGGACTCTGCAATGAGTAGAATCTTTATAGAGTCAAGATAGAAACTGTACCTAACAGCTCTTAGCTCAATGAAAAGTGAGGAAAGCAAGGAAAACTAGCTGCTGAAGGCTAAGGCTGGTTGAGTAAAGAGAAGGAAATGAAAACAATGATATGACAAGTTGTCAAGGGCTGTGGCTTGTCTAAAGCATATCCCAGACTGTGTATCCAAATGTATCAGTAAAACAGAAGTAAGTGGAAGTAAGGGAAATGACAAGGTAGAGGATAAAATCAGAAATCTACCTGTCAAAGAAGCCATTGGCTGATTGTGATTGGACTGACACTGCAAAACTTTAAAGTGCCAAGTGAGCTCAACTGAGATGGAAATGAAAAGAATAGAAAATAATGCAGAAAACATGCCAAAAATACAAAGTGAAGTTGATCCAACCTAT
Source organism: Heimioporus punctisporus (assembly GCA_038094715.1). Classification (NCBI taxonomy): domain Eukaryota; kingdom Fungi; phylum Basidiomycota; class Agaricomycetes; order Boletales; family Boletaceae; genus Heimioporus; species Heimioporus punctisporus. The sequence goes on along the minus strand of JBBPUN010000037.1, from coordinate 4,581 downwards.
TGAAGGGTATTTAGACCAAGAGGGTTGTTGACAGCAACCCATAACAAGTTTCTAAGTTGAATTGGTCAGTCTAATCAATCTAAGTAGAAAAAAAAAGGTCAAAACAATATGTAGACAATTTAGAAAATAGAATTAGAGGTTTAATATATTAAAAATAATAGAATGTAACTGTAGAGCTGCTGTGCACTCTATATTGTGATGTAAGCACCTATTGGCTTTTATGAAGTGAGGTTAAGCATTAGCATAGAAAGCTGGAAAAAATGATAGAAATATTAGGAAAAATAGAATGTTATGATGGGTTTTGTAACAGTATCCTCCTTTATACTATGTAACCTGGAAATTCCCACCTCATACATCATATTCTCCAAGTTTTTGTTTTGTATTCACCTATTATAATTTTCCTCCTTTCATTCACTATCTTTGTCATCTTATCCCTAAAACCCATATACTATCATATCCTTGGCATGTATATCTCAGCCTATGAGTATTCACATCTTCTTTTTGTTGTAGGCTTTCCTCATATTTCCATCATTGCTATTTAGTCTTATTCTTCTTTCTTCTTTTATTCTCAAATATTTCATGGATAGCCTCTCCACAGCAATACTTGTCATTATTGCTTAGTCCACCTGTTTTCCATCATATTCTATTAGATTCCATGCTTACATGTCCTCTAGTACTTATACCTGCTGCCCTGTATTCTAGTCCTCATTCTCAATCTACACAATAGAAGCATTACTCTTGAGTCCTTCCCAGTCCCTAAGTCCCCAGTTCCCTCTCCACTTTCCCAAGTATATAGTCTCATTAACTGTTCTCTTGAATGTATAGTCTTTGTCCTCTTCAGCTGAGTTGTACCTCTTTGTGAGCATCCTGCCATAGAGTCTAGTCCAAGATTGATCCCTCAAGTGATGCTTAGTATAACAAAAGATCAAGAATCTCCATTGTTCCTCCTATCTAGAAGAAGGACTACCCCAGACAACATACCTTGCCTCATAGTCCCAGAATCCTCCAACAAGGAACTCCCCTCCACAGCACCTTCCACCCCTTGAGTTCTAGAACAAACCTTGTCCTCTACCCCCAGGCATCATCACAGAATTTTCACCTCTTGACAACCTAGTTCCCCCACAGTTCCCACCCTGACCTCACCAACACTCAGCCCAGCCTTCACCTCCACCTCTATCTCATCTACAATGCCCACAGCTCCAGTGAAAATGACTAAACTCAAAGCAGCCCTTTCCTCTGATTTCTCTGGAGAACCCACTGACACAATCCAATGGATCAAAGATATGAAGGGATACTTTGCCATCAACCCCTTGCTTGATGACATCATGATCATGACCACCTTGAACAAAATGAGCAAGGGACAAGGGATCTTCTTCTCTGAAATGTGGTATGATTGTCTTGCTGACTCTACCACTCCCTCCTCTGAGAAAACCTTTGACAAATTCATCCAAAACTTTAAGTTCACCTTTTACCCCTTTAACACCAAAGCCACACAGCCTGCTATGAACTCACATGTCTTGTCCAAAAATCCACCAAATGTTCTGATGAAGAAAACAATGTGAGCTTTCAGAAATATATCATAGACTTCCAGAACCTTACTGCAAAAGCAGGGATTATAGACCAGACCACTCTCATAGACCAGTTCTTCTTAGAACTCAATCAACAACTCACAGTATTAATCCTCTCCATGTCAACAATCCCCACCACCATCAGTGAATGGATTAACAAAGCAAAAACTCTTCATGCCTAGAAAGCTCACATTGCTGCCCTTCACAAGGGACATAGAACCCCTTCCTCCTTCACCACTTGCTCCTCAACACCTGATCCAAATATCATAGATGTGAATGTAGTCTGCCTCTCCAAACTCACCCCTACAGAACAAGCTAGATTCTTTAAAGAAGGTCTTTGTCTCAGGTGTTGAAAGAAAGGACATAATGCCCAACAGTGTCATACTTTCACCACCACCACCTCCAACCCTTATACCACCACCTTGAACAACCCCTTCCAAAACATCCAACAAGTCCAAGCAACTAGCACCTCCACTGTTTCTCCCCCAGCCAAACCAGCCTCCTCTGCCCTTGACACTTATGTAACCAACCTTCACACCTCAGGAAAGGATGAGGGTGAAATCTTACAAACACTCAAACTATGCTTTGAAGAAACTAAGGAAGAGACTCCTTTGGGTTTTCTACAATGGAAGAAGTAATGACATCTCCTTCCCTCTCTAGATATCTCTGCTGTACTTGTAGGACTAGCCAATGAATGAACCATGTGTCTTCCAGTCCAATTACAAGCAGGATCTTAAAGCATCAACACCACTGCTCTCATTGATTGTGGAGCAACAAACAACTTCATTGATTTCTCTCTTGTCCCCTCTCTCAGATCTGAAATTTGCAAACTACTCCAACCCCTCATTGCTTATAATATTGATGCAACCACAAACCACCTAGGAACCATCAAATGGGTCATCTCTGTCAAAGTCCTCTTTCCTGACACATCCAATAATGAAACCTTCTTTATCACCTCTCTTGGTTCTCCTCATATCATCCTTGGAATGACCTGGTTAAAGAAATACAATCCTCATATCAACTGGACAGCCAACACCCTCTCTCTTCAGGATGCTATGGTACCTCTTCATGAGAGTCTACCCTGGCAAGAGGGATGAGGCTGAATCATATCCACAACATCTTGAAAAGATTATCCTCTCAATACAACTAGCCCAACAGGAGAAACCCTTGGAACAAGAGATACCATCCTGGTGTAAGGAATTTGCAGATACAGTGACTCACAAAATTGTCCCAATATTTTGCACTTTTTGAGTGTTTGTTGAATAATGTGGGAACAACAACAAATGCAAACAAATGTTTGGTGTATAAATGAAGGTATTTACTAATGGCTATATAAAGATCAAATAATTATATAATTTGGATTGGAAACCATGGAGATATATGTAATTCAAAATGAATACTCATTGGGACAATTATGTGAGTGTTATTTGAAAATATAGTAAATGTGATTCTAGTACTTGGTATGACCTCCTTTTGCTTTGATCACTGCTCCAATCCTTCTTGGCATACTTTCAATCAACCCTTGACATACCTCCTGTTATGGTTAGACCAGGTAGGCCTAAACGCAGACCTAGCGGGTGCTTGGCTTCGAGTGGGTTGGAGGTGATGATGTTGGGTCTAAGTTCGAATGCCAAGACTTTCAGGGTGTCAGGGGCGAGACAAAAGGGGTTGATTGTACAAGGCTGAGTACAGAGGGCTAAGAGGGGGAGAATGCCAGGTAGGCTCTAGTTAGGGTTACAGAGAAACTACAGTGAGATCTAAATAGTATTCTGAGAGGAGATGGGAATAGAATGAGTCAAGAGAAGTGTGAGTGGGAAATCAAAGGGATCTTATGGGAAACAAGAAGAAATCTATGGGAAAGCAGAAGGAGATCTATGGGAATGTAAAGAAGGGTTTATGAGAATGTACAAATGTCTAGAAGAAGCAGGGGTTGAAGGGTAATCAATGAGGCAAAGAGACAGGGGTAGAAAGAAAAAGATAGGGGTCAATGTTAAGTCGTAACACCTCTGGCTCTATTTTTTCCCATACCTCTGCAACTCTGTTCCAAGTCTCCCATACCCCTTTAGCTTGTGTTGGATACTGAAAAAGTTCCCTTTTGATATGATTTCAGAGGTGTTCAATGGGATTGAGGTCTGGAGATTGTGAAGGCCAATCCAGAAGAGTGATGTCATTGTTTTCCATCCATTCCTTAGCCCTTTTGGAGGTGTGCTTGGGATCATTGTCCTGTTGAAAAATAAGATCCTCTGGAGAAATTCCACTTTCCTCCATGCTAGACAGCAAGTTGTTCTCCAAAATGTCCACATATTGCTCAGCATTCATCTTTCCCTCAATCTCTGCAAGTCTTCCCACACTCTCCCAACTCATGCAGCCCCATACCATGATGTTTCCTCCACCAAACTTGACTGTACCTTGAACCTCTCTTTCAATCAAACCCTCACCAGCCTTTTTCCATACCCACTGTCTTCCATCTGATGCAATTCTATTAATCTTGGTTTCATCTGACCAGATTACTCTTTTTCAGTCCTCCACAGTCCACTCCTTGTACTTCAAAGCAAAGTCCATCCTTCTCTTTCTATGCTCTTTAGTAAGCAATGGCTTTTTCTTCTTTACCACAGCCTTGGATGCATTTTTCCTAAGAACTCTTCTAACTGTTTCTTGGAAAACTGGATCAGAGAGTATGGTATTGATGTGGTTGGTGGCCTGAACAGCATTAGAGGCCTTGCCAGTAGTAATTTGGGTAGTGATAGATTATTGAGAGCAAGCAGAAAGCTTTGAAGGACGTCCAGATGAAGGAGCCAATTGATTAGGGAAAATATCTTTGAGTATCCTGGACACAGTGGACTTTCCAATACCAGTTTTAGAGGCAATCTGGCAAATAGAATGGCTATTAGAGGCTAAAGAGAGAATGTTTTCCTTCTGAGCAGAGGATATGGGATGCATGGAGAATAACAAAGTTCTATAGGTATAAATCCTAGTTAAATAGTATTTCATGGTGTGTAATGTCACCATGGTA
>JBBPUN010000036.1:0-36820 GCA_038094715.1 Heimioporus punctisporus | reverse complement strand
ATGAGAAAAGAAGAAAAAACATTTTCAATTCATCAGGCACCTCTCCCAGTGATCTACAACCGATTCCCAGACAGATACTGTAGAGGTAATTCCCATAATATGCGATCAACTGACCTTGGGACTCTCATGATAAAAGTTTATGATCCTGACCACTCCTAGCGATAGCAGTCATGAAGGGCAGGGGTGTGTCAACTGACAATTAAACCCTACCTACCATCAGGGAGGTGAGACAAAAAAATACATAACTGACGTTAGCAGGTTGGTATTTTCTTTGGTCCTCAAGCTCAGGGTTGGCCATTGGTTTTCGGAATACACCCAACGATAAGTAGTACCTGAAAACGGATCGGAATCAGTTGGTATCGGTGTTAGCTAGGAAGGCGAACATCCCATGGATGTCTCCCTTCGGCGTCACTCTTCAGGGAACTCGAAGTTCCACCGGTTGGCAACGACCGCAAACACTAACGTACGCGAACCGCGCCAACTTCTGCCAGGCACAATGATACACACATAGTATTTATTCTCGCGTAAGAATCTTGGCGTGTTTCACTTACCAGTACAAGGAAATGAACCCGGGTCGTGCAAGGCACTCTGACGCAACGAGACACGAGGGGGCATCGCCATGTCCTCACCAAAAGTCTTGGCACTACTTACTTATACTCGTGGTCTATTCCCTGACTGGATTCTCCCATATTGCTCTTGCGTTTTGCATCATGGCTTCCCCGGGTTCCTTGCAGCTTATGATCGAAAGCATTCAACTAAATAATTACTTGATTGGTACGGTCATTGACTTTTGCCAATAGGTGCACTAACTTCCTGACATTTACCCAGTTATGGTCTTCACTGCCGTTGGATATGATTACAGTAAGCATACATACCGACCAGTCGTGACGAAAATTTAACATCCTCAGTACTTACCCTGTCAAATGAAGTAGGTGTTCTAACACTTGTTAAGTGCTATCTTACATTTTCATAGATCGAATATATATGGGCGAGTAATCACTTCTCCATCCAATGGTCCTAGATGCTTATAACGATGTAGAATAAACCGTGGACACGGGTCTCTACAATGTTCGTTCTGGTGTGTATTTACATCCTATCTTTCGTTCCAAACATGTCAATTTTAAATTTGTAGGTTCGTTATGCTGGCCTGGGTTTTATGGTGTCTGTATACGCCTGTTTTTAACCGGTGATATTACTCACTACCCACCAGCCTCAGTGCTCTCTGTGTGTTCCGGACTTGTTTTATGAATTTTAAGCTAAAACCTAATCAAAGGGGGAAGTACATTCCTTGTTGGTCCTGCAAAGGTAATGTTTTATGTCATTGGTAGTTGCTAAATGCGTATGCTTATGGCCGCTACTAGACGTATGTAGTCATCTTCTGCTGTGGATCAATGAGTTCAATGACGTCTCCAACCCCTTGATCGCGATTTGGCCAGTTGTTGGTACATTTTCTGATGTATCTTTTCAATCTCTCTGACTTCATTGATAGGTGAAGTAACATTCGTCATCCTTTTGTGGTTCCAATTACTCTTTTTTGGTGCTGCTGAACGTGAGATTCCTGTTTGCAGTACTTTGGTGTGATGGATCTGATAAATTGACACAGTGGCAATGATACACCGTGTGTGGGCACTATACCAACAATCAAAGATTGTTCTCGGAATTCTTTTGGTGGTGTACGCCCTTGAAGTTGTCTCAATCTTGATAGAGAACATTGTCTATACTGCTCATATTGAAACATTAGGTGAGCGAACCTTCCCTCTGTATCAAGCGCAACTTCCACACATTCTACTCATATAGCCGTTCCTGTCCAAATTCTGCAGTACTCTGGTTGCATGCAGCAGTACAGTCTCTTCACAGTGCCTTTTGTCACGGCCATCGCGCAAATCACACTGGGCGTACTCATGTTCTTACTTGTTATTTTCCAGTGCGTGAGGCAAGCACTACAAATGTACAAAGAGACAAGAACATTTCACATGAACCGATACATGGTCCTTCTCGTTCGAGAGGGCGTGATCTACTTTGTGGTGTACGTCACCCATCGTTTTCTTTTTCCCGTGGCGGAATCAAAAGCTGAGGTAGAACGATCTTTGCAAAAACAGACTTTTAATAAATATGCTCGTTAGTATGCTTGGTGCCTTGGGCATTGGCGTCTCCGTCACAGGATGGCCAAACGTGCTGATCGCGATTGTGGAGTCGATCCTACCGTTCACGTTGTTTCCCCGGTTCATCCTGAGCTTGAGGGAGTTATATGCACGTGATGAGAAGGGCAGGGTGGACACCGCGTTTGGTTTGGCATCTGCGTCCGATTGCGGTGCTGTGAGTGCCATCTTGTTTGTTGATCGGCCCGACAGAAGAGAGGGAATTGGGGCAGAAGAATAGGATGCTTGTGGTGGTGACCATAGGGAAGACTGAAGTGAGGCGGGATGGATCTCCTTTCTGAGTGTACATATGGGGTATCTTATATGAGCATCGGTATGTCGGAGCGGTGTAGGAATTTTACGGTCATTGTTCAACTGTCATTCAAGTTGGGCGTCCGCGCCGATTTCCCGATGAGCATCATCGTACTCGCGTCCTTCAATTCAGGATCATACTGTAGCTCCTATGGACCGTATGTGAGGTATCCGGCCGCCTGGGTATGCGGGCTTAACACCCTTAGCAGGTCGGTCGTTCTTGTTGCAATGATTGTCTGAAGTGCATTTTGGATGCTTGGTAGGTGCCATGTGTACCTCAGGTATGTCGCCGTTTGACTTTCCTGCTATTGATTTTGCTTATTATCGGCTTAGTAGCAATCCACTTTCGACTTGTTTCGAATCTAGACTTGCGCTGCTTGTTGCGGTATCAATACGGTACCTTTCCTCATCCATATCAATCTCATTCGCCTCGTTTCTATTCTCTACTTTGGTCTGGCTTACACCCTCCTCCCTCGTACTGTCTCGGGTCCCCAGGCTCGAGTGGTTCTGGGGTTTGTAGGCACGATTGGATGCGGTCATCGTCACTCGTCGTCTCCAGCGTTGCTCGCTATTTTTAGTTTGCTCTTCACCTCATCGTTTGGGATATAGGTATCCCGGAGCGGCGTTTCACATGGCCAACTTCAATATCACTATTTACGTCTCGGTCGTCGTTACATATACGATGGGATCGGAACTGGCGCTTCCGAGTCACTGTCCGTATCATCCATTCCCGGAATCTCTCTTCCAGTCATCCATCTCCCTACCCTCTTTATTCCTCGTCCTGACAACCTTCTTGTTCTCGAGTTGGATATCTTCGACACACTTCGCGCCGTCTCACTCCTCGAGCAGCTTTTCCAGCTGGTTCTGCGACCTGTCCACCGGCATTACTGACTTAATGCTCGTCGCGTTCGGGACAAGTATGTCGTAAATCCACCTTCTCGCTGCTCACTTGCAACATTTGGAATCCAAACTCTGGCACTTCGTTGATGGGAAGGGATATATATATACTTCGCAAACTTCATGGTGATTAATGTGCCAACATCAATCACTACCTAATCAGGTGCTAGTAAGCTGCTGGCGGGAGCGCGGCCATTGGCTTTCCATATTATATAGAACGTGACTTCCTTCACGACTCGGGTTTATTACCCTGTAAGCGGAACTTGATGAACTACACCAAGATTCTTGTGCTCACTGTGGATTCCCCGTAGCATCAGCCTATATGTGCGTAGTTATGCATAACAGAAGTTAGCGCCGTCCGCATACGTCGACGTTTGCGGTCGTTGACGGTGGAACTTTGAGTTCCTTGAAAAGCGACACTTTAGCATGAGAGATATACACGGCACCATGGGATGATCGCCGTTCTACCCTTTGGCTCTGATACTGACAGATCCAGATTTGTTCTCAGGTATTTTTAGGTGTAACTCGAAAGCGGATGGCCAACCTTGGGGATTAAAGAGAACGCCAATCTGCTGACGTCAATTATGTATTCATCTTCTCACCATTGTAAATAGGGTTTGGCTGTCAATCAACACAGCCCTGTACCTTCACGATCACATTCTATATGTGCTGCGAGGACTGATCAGGATCATAAACTTTTCGGTGTACTCAGTGACCAATTTCCCGAGCTCTCTTCTCATGGCCTTAGATACAGCGTATGGAAATCCCACCTCACGGCCGATCAAATATCATGAGAATCACCTCTATCTGAAAATCGCTCGCGTACTTGATGGATGTGAGCTCAAAAATCTCAGCGTCACTTATACTTATAATCTAGGTTCTATTCCATGGACAAATTTTCCGTTTCGCTCCTGTTTTTTGCATTATGGCTTCTCCGGGTTCTTTGCAGATTATTATCGAAAGCATTCAGCTAAATAACTACTTGGCCGGTACGTTTGTTGACTTTTTGCCGACATTTTGCACCAACCCTATCATTTACCAGCCATGGTCTTCACTGCCGTCGGGTATGATTACAGTAAGCATATATACCGGCCAGTTTCGGCGAAAATTTAACATCATTAGTCCTCGCCCTGTCAAATGAAGTAGGTGTTCTGGCACTTGTTGAGTACTATCTTACATTTCCGTAGGTGAAATATATTTGGGCGAGTGATCACTTTTCCTCCATTAGTCTTAGATACTTATAATGATACAGAATAAACCGTGGACACGGGTTTCTACAATGTTCATTCTGGTATGTATTTACATCTTATCTTTTCGCTCTAAGCATACCGACTTTGAATTTGTAGGTTCGTTATGCTGGCCTGAGTTATACAGTGTCTGTCTATGCCTATTCTTAACTGGTGTTATTACTCACTACTCTACCAGAATTAGTACTCTCTGTACGTTCCGGAACGGGGTGTCTGTTTTGTTGATTTTGAACTAACCTAATCTAATCAAAGGGGAAACTGGATACCTTTTTGGACCTGCAAAGGTGACGTCTTACATTTGTAGTTACTGAATGCCTACACTCATGGCCGCTATCAGCTGTACGTGGCCGTGATCTGTTGTGAATTAATAACGACGTTTCCAATCACTTGACCGCGATTTGATCAGTTGTCAGTACATTTCTCTGGCGTATCTCTTTCAATTCTGATTACAATTGAAAAGGTGAAGTAACGTCCGTTATTCTCATGTGGCTCCAATTGTTTTTTTACGGTGCTGCTGAATGTGAGATCCCTTTTTACGGTCCCTTGGTGAGATGGATCTGATCAATCGACACAGTGGCAATGATACACCGTGTGTGGGCACTATACCAACGATCAAAGGTCGTCCTCGGAATTCTTTTAGTGCTGTACGCCCTTGAAGTTGCCTCAATGTTGACAGAAAGCATCGTCTATGCTGTTCATGTCAAAACGTTAGGTGCGTGAACCTTGCATTCGTATCAAGTACAACTCCCATATATTCTAATCATGTAGCGGCTCCTATCCATCTTCTGCAGTACTCAGGTTGTTTACAGCAGTACGATCTCTTCATAGAGCCCTTGATTACGACCATCGCACAACTTACACTGGGCGCACTCATGTTCTTACTTTTTCTTTTCCAATGCGCGAGGCAAGCACTTCAAATGTACAAGGAGACGAAAACGTTCAGTCTGAATCGATACATGATCCTTCTTGTTCGGGAAGGCGCGATCTACTTTGTGGTGTGCGTGACGAACCGCTTTCTTTTTCTTGCGATGAGACCGGAAGCTGACGCAGAGCGATATCTACAAAATAGAATTTTATTAAACATGCTCCTCAGTATGTTCGGTGCCTTGGGCATCATCTTCGCCAGAGGATGGCCAGTCGGGCTGATCGCAATCATCGAGTCGATCCTGCCATTCACGCTATTCCCCCGGATCATTCTGAGCTTGAGGGAGTTATATGCACGTGAAGGGAAGGGCATGGTGGACACCGCGTTTGGTTTGGCATCTGCGTCCGATTTCGGTGCTGTGAGTACCATCTTGTTCGTGGACGTTGGGCGGGACGAAGATTTGGAGAAAGAGGGAATTGGGGAAGGAGAACAGGATGACTTCAGAAGAAATATAGATGCGTGAGGGGGGCAGCGTCATCCCGTCGTTTTTCTCTGGGTGTATGTAGTCTATTTGGTAAACGAATGGGAGATCATGCTTAGGTGGCCATGATTACATAAACAATCCGGTTTGTCATGATCATCCCCAGATGTTGGACGAGGCCTTGTCATGCGCTGCTCCTCAACCGAGCCCGTCTCTTTTCTACCGGACAGTCGTCTTTCGGAAAATACAGTGTAATTCTACCAGAGGAACCTTTTGTCTGGGGCGTATCCCACATCACGCCTCGTACCGTCCCTCCCTACATCCATCGACCAGCTTACGCGCACGGTCACCCTTCACCCTTGGCCTCTTCCACGAAGAAAAGTAGACAAGCACCGTTCGGAGACCAGATTCAACTTGGAAGTGAAGACGAGGTTAAACTTCGGAAATCCGCCAAGCTCGCACGCGACGTGCGCGAGTTTGCGGGAACGCTCGTTCGGGCGAGTCATGTTTCTCGAACGCACCCCCGCATATGCTCACTCAATGTATGACAGCCAGGTATAACTACCAACATCATAGATGCTGCAATTCACGACTTTATCATCGTCCACGGGGCATATCCCTCTCCGCTACTCTATTCAGGGTTCCCCCGGTCATGTTGTACGAGCGTCAACAATGTTGTCTCCCACGGCATACCCGACGAGTATGTTATTTCTGATTGTACTGCCGAACAGTGGTTCATGTGGTAGACTAGCCGACCGCTCGAGGACGGCGACATCGTCAACATTGACGTCACCGTCTACCTGAATGGATTTCACGGTGACACGTCTCAAACTTTTCTCGTCGGCGCAGTCGTACGTACGCTCTCGTCTTGTCTTGCTTTCCTCGACGAACCGGAAACGTGGACAGGACAGACAAGGACGCGACTTGGTCAGGATGACCAACGCTGCCTTGGAGGCCGGCATACGCGCCTGCGCCCCCGGACGTGCATTTCGCTCGATCGGAAAGGCAATTCATGAACTGGTTCGTGACCAGCCCTACTCGGTGTGTAACTCGTTTTCGGGGCATGGCATCGGGCGAACGTTTCATCGACCTCCCTGGATATATCATACTCGTACGTTCGTGTTTATTGACCTCAGTGTCGCGGGGATTTCTGATAGCTCGGATAGTGAACGAAGAACCGGGCGTAATGCGTCCTGGCGACTGCTTTACGATCGAGGTAAGACTGTTTGATATTATACCGAGTTTTCGAAGGATTGAATGTCTCTAGCCATCTATCATTCAGGGTTCTGACCCCAGTGTTTGGATATTCCCAGATGGGTGGACGGCATCGACCGAGGCAAGTGACATGATATTTATGCCAAGCGTTATCGAACACTCACTCTCGTATAGAATTGTGCACGTAGTGCACAAGCCGAACACACAGTGCTTGTCACAGAGACCAGTGTGGATATCCTGACCCTGTGAAGAATGGTCTCAGTCGATCGACTTGCGAATCTTCTGTGGCAAATAACAAGCAATGGCGCATATATTCGAGTGCCAATACAGGCGCTGTCAGGGCATTATGCTACGCATGTAGGAAAGATGAGAGATATAATACAGCTGATGAAAGCGACGAAAATAATGATTGGTGGTTCCCCATGGGGAAAAAATCACCAATATCCGAGATCAGTACCTGTAAACCCGATTTCGACCCATCTCTCAACACCTTCGACTGCCTCCTGACCTGCGGTGAGGCCCTGGAAACCAATCTTTTCATACACTTTGCGAGCGGAAGCCAATTCTTTCGAGTTGCCTACGTAGAGGACGACACGGCTCTTCTTCTGGAAAACGCTGTCGAATCGTTAACATGGGTTTGAAAAGCTGACAGCGCTGGACACTCACTCTTGGCAGACGCGGTGCAAAAGCCTCGCGGCGCAACCACGACTGCGCCATTCATCTTTGGTGAAAACCTTGGTGACGGCGGTCACGTTCTCCGACTCTCGAGTGGTAGCGACCAAACAGGCGATCTCGGGAACTTGGTCGCCTTGCTGAATCAAGTGGATCCAGACCTGTTGCTTATCGATCATCAGCCCCGCCTCCAACTCGGCGCGTTCGCGGTCGAGCACGAAGGGTTCCTACGCATACATGCAGACGTCAATGATGTATTCCGCGTTCGACCAGACGGGTACGTACCGACGTCTTGGAAAATGCCTCGCAGAGTGCTGCGAGCTCGTTCAGATGGGACTCGTCGGCACGACAGAGCGAGATCGTGACGTCCTCGTCTCGCTTGTAAGGGGGTACGGTTACCGCGAGTGTCTCGCGCGTGCAATAGGTGAACGTCGCGTCATAGTACGTGTCCTTGATGGAAATATCATGGCCGACAGCTTGCTCGACAAATATCTCTGCGAACCTAGCCGTCACTCGAGCGATCGAGAATACCGAAAAGACGCGCTGGGGAGGAACGTGTTGCAAGAGACAGTGGATGAGCGGGGTCAAGGCATCCCCCAAATCCCTGCCACCTTCCTCTTCTTTCTCGAGCTGCGGGGCCGACTTGCACGCGAGGATGAAGATGGGGTACTTGCCGAGCGGCCCTCGAGTACAAGACAGGACGAACTCGACGCTCTCGCTGCCAAAGACGGCGATCCAGAGCTGGTCGTTGTTGGTGCGAGGGAAAGCTTCCGCTTTCTTGGCAAAGGGAAGGATGATGTTGGCGGGTGCCTCGCGCCGCATCAGCGCGTTCAGAACCTCCTCTGGGAGATCCGTGGCGTGGTGGTATGCGTGGGCTTGGTAAGTAGGGACGTTGGCCATTTCTGACTAGGCTGGAAGAAGGAAGTGGAATAGAAATCTGAAGGTAAAGCTGAAGACTGAAGATCGAAGTTGAAACGCTGTCGAGATCCATTTTCTCCTCGTCGTTTTTATACGTTGGACCCAAGGAGGCTGCGACTAGAAAGGGCGAGCCAAAATGGCTTTGAAGCTGAGCACGGACGGTATCGTTTCACTCCGTTGTGCCCTAGCGCGAGTCAAAACAAGACCAAAACGTTGTCAGCCTCTCCCGTACGTGAAACGGCCATATTGGAAGAGCCGGCCAGATTGGAGCCACGGAAAGCCATAAAGGGATCTAAAAGTGAGTCCACGGGAACCACGTTGGGCCATGGGACCGAAGGATCCTGTGTGACTACGACAGTGATCGAAGTGAATGAGTCGGGAGCGGCGAAATCGAGCTAGGTCGATCTTCGATGTTATCGTTGGATGGCTATAGATTCCAACTCCCTGTTCAATTCTCAGCCAAATGGACGCTGGGCGCTGTGAACCGACTCATGGGTTAGTAGGGTTATTTGGTCCGAAGGCCGTCGGTGAACAAGCTAGGTCCGGACACGAACGAGGGCGGGCATGCTAGCTATACGTCAGGTTCGACGTTGATGGACAAGTGGCCCCCACTTGAGAAACAGACAGGCGAGAAAACGTGTCGGCTACATGCAATGAAGACCACGTTTTCAAGGCAACACTGCCATTGGAGCCATTTACGTATGGCGTCCTGGGTGGCATTAGTTGTCCGTAATGCAGATTCGGACGTCGGTCATCAAACATTGAACACCTACGAAACGGGCTCCTGTTTGGGAAGATCGCGTTTTCCGCCCAAACACAGGGCGGGCTTGGCGCATTCGGACCCTTTTGCGGTTTTATTGGTTCTTGCGCGCCGGTGTCGCTGATATTGCTCTTGATGGTCATGACCCGATAGACAACACGGTAGCCTTCTGGATGGCCAGGATGGTATGTTCATCAGTAGGGGCGGTGCGAGCTTGTTGGGGCATTATAGCAACCGATGGTTCCAATCGACCTTCCCACTTCCACGGGTAGGTCTACGAGAATATGTCTGATAGAGAAACATATAATAATCGCCACTTTGCACAGGCTTACTGTGCATATTGTGAAAACTCTGATGATGTATCGCACAATACTAATATAACGGCTAAAGATGTTAATTTCATAGCATATGAGGTGGCGGCAATTTCGAGAAGAACGAACGTTCATGAATGTTCATTATTCCATCAGTACCGCCTCATTTTTCGGTTATATAACATATCAGCGCGAACATTTGAAGGAATGGGGTCAGACATTCATCAATAGTTTGGGAAAGGCGGAAACAACTTTAAAGGATGAACGTTTATAAACGTCGATTGTTCCATCTATTTCCTGGTTATGTGGCAGATCAGCGTGGCAGGACATTGAAGGGATGGAACTCGAGACGTCCACCGATAGTAGTTTAGGTCACGAAAGTTTGTACCAAAGAGTCGGGAAAGAAAGAACGTACCTCAGCCCGTAGCGAGCGAGTGCGGTATGCTCGAGATGTATTACGAACGTGATCATCCTGGGTGGGGACAGTCAGATTGAAATTCACGCAATGAGCTTTTTCGGTACGGTGCGCAACGTGAATGGTGACTGGTGGTCCGACGCCGTCATAGGAACATCACGCGCTTGCAACACGGGTTTTCGATTCAATTGATAAGGTGTGCGTGTTCTCAAAAAGTCTGGCAGCCTGTTCCTTGAAATGAAGACATGCACGCTCCGACGTGTCGGTATCATCCTTTCCCCCACGTCAAAAGAAAATGGATTGAACAACGTCTGCGCATGCCACTCAGATCCAGATCTGGGTCGTGTAGGTGTGGAGTTGAGATTTGCTTGTCCGCATGCCGAGTCGACTCATTTTATTTGTCCCCTTTTGATCTTCGCATCCCCCGGCACGTGTGGCGGACATGCTTGCAGAGATCCAATCGATCTCAAAACCTCCGGTAGCCTTACAGTCATCGATTCGTTCAAACATGGTTTCTGCGTGCGAGGTTTTAGATACACGACGGGCTATGCTACACGAAATAAGTGCAGAAAACAGAGAGAGAATGGAATCTAGCGGTGCAAGTCAAAAGACGAATTGAACCATCAGTCTACCAGTATCCGAGATTGGTGTTCGTGAACCCAATTTCGACCCATCTCTCCACGCCGTTCACTTGTCGACCTTGTCGCGCGTCGAGACCTTGGAAGCCGATCTTGTGGTATGCCTTGCGGGCGGGCGCCAACTCTTGTGAATTGCCCACGTAGAGAACGATGTGTGCCTTTTTCTTGAAAATACTACGAAAAAATCAATATGTGCGCCCGAATTCAAATTTTAAATACATACTCTTCACAGACGCGGTGTAAAAGTCTCGCCGCAAACCCACGTCTGCGCCAGTGTTCTGCGGTGAACACCTTGGTGACAGCCGTCACGTTCTCCGACTCTCGCGTCGTCGCGACTAGACAGGCGATCTCGGGAGCTTGATCGCCTTGTTGAACTAACTGGATCCAGACTTGTTGGTTCTCGATCATCAGCCTCGCCTCCAACTCGGCGCCTGCTTGGTCGAGCACGAAAGGTGGCTATGGGCAACACACGAAAGTCAGCCATATATCCGCATTTAAGTTCGACGGGGTGCTCACCGAAGTCTCGGAAAATGCCTTGCAGAGCGCAGCGAGCTTGTTCAGATGGGACATGTCGGCGCGACAGAGCGAGATCGTAATGTCCTCAGCTCCACGGTAAGGGGATACTGCATTCGTGATGGTCTCGCGCGTGCAAAAAGTAAACGTCGCGTCATAGTACGGGCTCTCGATGGCCTGAATACCATGACCGGCAACCTGCTCGACAAAAACCTCTGCAAACTTGGCCGTCACTCGAGCGATCGAAAACACGGAAAAGACACGCTGTGGAGGAACGTGTTGCAGGAGACAGTGCACGAGCGGGGTCAGGGCATCCGCCAAATCCCTCCCACGCAGCTCTTCTTGCGCGAGCTGCGGGGCCGACTTGCATGCGACGATGAAGATGGGGTAGTCGCCGAGTGGCCCTCGAGTGCAAGACAGAACGAACTCGACGCTCTCGCCACTGAAGACGGCGATCCAGAGTTGATTATTGTCGGTGTGAGGAAAATGGGAAGCTTTTTTGACAAAGGGGAGGATGATGTTGGCGGGTGCCTCGCGCCGCATCAACGCGTTCAGGACCTCCCTTGGGAGATCTGTGGCATGGTGATATGCGTGGGCTTGGTAAGAGTAGTTTGTGTTTGCCATGTCTCGGGATAGGGATGAGGAGGCAGGAGCTGGATAGGGAACAGAAGATGAGGCTGAAGAGTAAAGCTGGAGGCTGGATGCTGTCGAGGCCCTTTTTCGCTCTGGTTTTTATATGTGTGTGGCGAATGGTATCACAGCCAGGAACATGAGCCAAAAAGCTTCGAATCGAAGAACCAAAGCGGCATCATTCCCCTGAATTTCGAGGGGTGATTGGAACGTCGTTATGAGCCCATCCAGTAGGTCTAAAAAAACGTACGCATAATGGAACGGTCAAGGACCGACCAAATTGGAGCCACAGAAGACCATGACGGGACCAGAGAGTCCCTGGAAGACGCCGAGGTATCCTGTGTGCACTGCAATCGTAAGTGACTGGGGCGAGTCGTGGTGGTGGAAGACCAAAAACGGACCGGATCGCAGCATTTCTGGGCCGATCGGGTTAGAAAAAAATCGAGCGGTGATGATGCTCGACGATAGCATTGCAATGAGCCACGTGTCGACACCGTTGCTCGCTTCCCGGAAAAAAAGAAGCGCCGTATGCTGTTGCAAACATTCAGCCGAGCCACTGATGTCGTTAAACCTACAATCCAAATAGAACAAGTTTGCGACTTTTTTGGAATAGCTTGAGCACCGTCTGACGATGAAAAGGGAGATTGACCAAGTTGCAAAAAAAAACATGCGGTGATGCACGACCCACGTTTCTACAGACGCCCACACTGCCACTCGACAAGTTGACCACAATGTTCCCACCTGCTGTCCAATTGGGGGTTGTCGACGGTGAGTGGGTGAAACGTGTGGCGTTCGCCGTTCTTTCCATGGCACCTAGTAGTTGCCATCTGACTCACGAAAACGATCACTGCGATCGATTGATGCCGATGGATCAGAAAGGTACTCCCCCCTTTCCAGATGGCCTTCGACGGCAATATCTCAAGCGTCCCACAAGATCCGCACCCAACAACTTGGTTGGCAGGTTTGCACAGAACTGGTTGGAACGCGATCGTTTGTTACACGTCACCGTACCTGACCCTTGAGAAATCACCGATACGTGTGCACGCCAGCGTTGGCAACGATCGAATAGCTGAGAAGGAGACCAAATTACAGCACTCCAATCTGGAACGAATGCGGTGTGGCGTACAGCGGAGAGGTGGGACACTCGCCTCCGTTCCAAACCGGACATGAGGTGTTGTTACATCAACCCTTGGAACAGCACGTACGGGCGTTCCAACCAGCCATGGAAATACCTCAACGAGAACGCGCATCGGAAAAAGGGCCACTTTGGAGTTATACAGGATGGCTTGCCGAGGTGCGAGCCATGGATCCATGGCACTTCGTAGCATACTACGAACCAAAGCAAGCCCCGTTCCGATGCTGTAGTTGTTAACCGTGAGATGCATTGAATCTGAGGCTGGGCCATTCAACCGGGACCAGAACTTTGAGCGAAATGACTTGGCATGGATAAGAAATTTCGAGTACAAGGTTTCAAGCTCCGTATGCTCAGCGGCCGGATTGATGCCATACTGCATAGCCTTGGGATCTGATCCATCAGTAATCCATCAGCAGACAACGCACTTTGCCTGCGTACGCCCAGTCATCTCGGTCAACGTACAACACAAGCAGGATGAAGGAAACTACACTACTTTTGATCACGACCCAGCACAAGTTCACTTGGGCACCACGACCCGTTCGGCCAAAAACCGTGACAGGACCTGCGTCAAGTCTTTGCCGTCTTTGCTCGCCACCTCCTCGCTCTTGATCAACACCGGTCTAGCACGCGTTAACAAGGTCTGCAAATCCGCCGTCATCTCCCCCGTCAGGCCCCTTCTTAGTCTCTCCGCCAATGCCCTCGGCGCACGTCCCTTGCTCGCGTCCAGTTGCGTCGTGTGGTGCTCCTCAGCTTCGGCCTCTGTTGACGCGGGGTCAAAATCGGGCTTCGAAAACCACATGGAGAGCTGCGTAACCGCGTAGACAAGGAGTGCCTCGAGCGTTCGTCGAGCGGTGAGCATCGCCTGGTTTACCGAGAGTGGCTCATCTTTGACAGAAGTGGATGGGACGATCACTTGTCCCGCTGGTCGGTTGACGAGATTACGCAGTACATCAAGGGTGCAATTGGCCAATTCGAGTAGGGTACCCAGAGACGCAGGTTCTCCAAGAACAACCTTGGAATGCTAAAACACAGGTTTGTTCAATAAGCAGTCAAAACAGTCGAAAAGAGGATAGCTAACAGGAACAATGAGAGCTTCGTGTAAAGGCCAATCTTCCTGTTCCTTGAGCAACACGTCGTACCCCCGACTAACACTGACGAGCGTCGATACGATCGAGCTACACAGTCTAAACA
This sequence comes from Heimioporus punctisporus, assembly GCA_038094715.1. NCBI lineage: Eukaryota > Fungi > Basidiomycota > Agaricomycetes > Boletales > Boletaceae > Heimioporus > Heimioporus punctisporus. The sequence continues at coordinate 22,482 of JBBPUN010000036.1, read as the reverse complement.
TCGTGTGAACCAAACGTGCCGTGAGTGGATGCTTTCGCAAGTCCATCATATCAAGTTGGGACAGTGACGCGTTCATCGGCTCTTTCTCCATCGCCGCCCGTTCCTCAGGGGTCACAGGCTCCAAAAGCCTTGCGAGGTGGTTTGGATGCGTAAGCGCGTAGTTCAGTTGTTGGAGGAACACGAGTGCCCGCGTGGAGAATACCCGGAGCACCTTCGTGACGACAGGATTGGGGTTGGTCGAATTGGAACCCACGCTTTCAGAGACGGCGTAAAACAGGTTGACGGTCTGCTCCAGTTCCTCCAGCAACGGCAACGTGATGGGATCTCCGATACTCCAGGACAACGCGCGCGCGATTTGTTTACCGTAGAGTTGGATGATACCGCACGCGTCCACGCTGAAGAAATGATGCTGACTGCCTAGCGTGCAAACAACCCCAGCCACGATGGAAAACATGTAGCAATACGCTTTGTGAGCCGGACTGCGTTCTCCCGGTAGTTCGGGCAACGAAACATCAACCAGCCCATCGCTGATGGCTGCGCTAATGCTGTTGTTGCTGTATGCTGCCAGAACGCCCTCGCTCGCGAACCTCTCCGCGCCGGACGGAATGCTGACGAGAGCCATATGGAACAGAAAGATGTGTGGCGAATAAAGGGGTAATCTCCGCGCTCGAAGAAGGGGCAGATCAGAAACACCGGCGATATCTGTACGAACCAACAATTCGAGGCTGGACTTGATGACATCTGTCTCCTGACAGCGTGTGAGCCAAGGCAACGACGATGTGTTCACATCCGGTCGGATACACTGCTCGAACACGGCAACCAGGAGCTCCATATCACGATCTACGTCCAGATCGAGACGCGTTCGCGCAGAGTCAAACGTGAGTCGGAGGGCGTCCACGACGAAGCTCAACGTAGCTTCGACGAGGCCAGTGATCTTCAAACGTTTGGCGGCGTTTACGACCTTTGCGCGAGTAGCCAAGTTCCGACATTGACGGACACAGTAATACAGGATTTGCAGAAGCGTCCTGTGAAATGGAACTGACACTTTGCCGAGGAATGATGCAGAAGGAGGCTGCGCCTCGTTTTGCAGAAGTTCATGAGAATTGGATACGAGCGTCATGAACGATTCGATCTCGGCATCCGTATCCGCAATGGAAAACCATGCCACCTCGAGAACAGATAGCAACAGACCGAGTCGCACCCCATGGATGGTTGCCATCATATCGCCTTGCCTTGCCTCATGAGCGAGGGCTCCGGAAATGGTAGACGCCAATGCCAAAAAACTAGGTCGAGTCCCCTGTTCGACACGGATGAAAGGTAGCATCTGCTTCAGCAAGAATTGCCAAGCCTCAGCCATGGCCGTCTGCGCGTGCGCTAAAGAAAGGTTAAGGTTGATCGACAGTACTTGCTTCTCGATCGCCTCGACACCATCTTCATCGACAGCACACTGCTGAAGTCTGCTTCTAAGAAGTCTGGGCGAGAAAGTAAAAGCGTCGCCGAATTCGCGTTGGGAGACCGGGTCTTGCGATTGAAGTTGCTCGAGCGAAAGACCAGAGAAACATTGCGTGAATTGTTCCGAAAGTTCATCATACAAACTCGGATCGTAAGAACTAGAAGCGCATTCAAGAATAAGTTCGTTCAGATTGTCATCGCTCTTGAAGGACGGAATGAAATGCGTGTAGCTGAGCGGCTTTGAGGGAGGTTCGCTGGCGCACTTTGGAGCTGGCTGGAGGAAGATATCCTGCCCAACGATGCGGATCGCGTACGACTTTGCCATGCCACGATAGGCTTGGACGGACACGGCCTGGTGAAGGTTAGACTGTCGTTCGCCGTCGATCACGACGAACGACTCTGCCGTGTAGTCGGGATCAGGCCCAAGCTCTTCACGAGCGATGGCTGCGATTTGTTCCCAGAATGTCTTGTTCTGACGACCATCTTCGATCACGGATTGATGCTCAAGACCGTGCTGCCACACGACATGAATAAAGTGGAGAACAGACGCGAGAAGCGGAGGATTTGTTTCCCAAATATCCTTCCAATGACCAAGGGTCTCCAGCGCCACCTCCAGTGCGCTCTTCGATTTCTTCTTCTCCTGGCCTTCTCTCTCCTTGCCCTTGCCCTTGGAGCTCGGGACAAGAAATTCACCCGTAACTAGGAGCTTGGAAAGGGCAGGCTCTTTGTCCATAGCAAGGGAGATGAAACTCCAGACGGCACTCCGGAGAGAAAAGTCCTCGTATGGATGCTCCACGATCCGAACCAGAGAAGCAACCGTCGCCTCTGGGTTGGAGAGGTGACCAATTATGGTCGGGGGCGACGGAACAGCCAACGAGAGTGAGGCGCACAAAGCGTGAAGAACGCGCATAGCCTCCAGGGGAACCACCACGCCCACGTCCCTCTCTTTCACAAATGTCGCAAGCACATCCACAGGATCTACGCGGCCCCTTCCAGAGTCAGAAAAGCCTGCGCCTCCGGCTACTTTTGCACATAGAACTTGTTCTAGTAGGCAGGGTTTGCTGTTGTTCGGCATTACTTGTTTGTAATTAAGCACCAAGCGTACGAGCTGAAGATGCGACTCGAGCATGTGAATTAGACGGCGGACATCACCGAACCTCCTCGCATTGTAGAGCGATCCAAGACTGTTCGGACTGATGGCGATGGCTGATATAAGGGGGTTTATCGTCGAGGTAGTAGCCTTGTGGAGAAACGTGTCAATGACGGTCTGACTTAGGGAAGAAAAGGGTCTGTTGTCAACGGCAGGTGGTGACTGGAAGAGGACATAGGCATAGAAGGTCGATATTCGTCTGCTGATCTCGAACCGATCTCCCAGTTGAGCATATTTCCAACCCAAGTGTTCTACCCAGATCTCGCCGTGTACAAAGTTTATGGCTCGTACGAGGACTTCCTCTTTGACTTGCCGAAGGCGCTGGTTATCTGGTGGAATAGTCAAGACGGAAGCGAAGGCTTCCTGGAGGAGCTGCTGAACAAGATTTAACAATGCGAGCGTCATCGTATACTGGCCAGTGGCCCTTTCCACGGGTAAGGCAACTGCTGCAAAACCAGAGGATTGGCTAGGACCAAAGAGGGCAGTCGCCGAACGGATGTAAAGCCAAACCCGGAGGGAGTACGTGGGCAACGTAAGCAAAGCCGATAGCACGCTCATCGCCGAAGTAACGAGCTGCGTACGAGAAAAGCTACGCGTCTGTGGACGACTGAGGGCTTCCTCAAGAATCATTGTCGTCAACTGCACCAGGTCCGGGCCATTTTCTAGCTGGGTGGTCGAATTGTCCGTCTCAAGAGACACCAAAAGCTCCTCCGCCAGGGCAGGCTTGTCTTGTATGACACTGCGAATGAGGTCGAGAGCATCCGTAGCAAGCGCCTCATCACCTCCATCATCAATCTCCATTCCCACGTCTTCTAGTCTGAGTGTCAGAGGTGACGAACCAGGACCGGTTCTGCCAAACGTCACGTCCTGGTACAGGTCCGTCGTTCCCGCATACGTACTCCGACGAGTAACGTACTCTGAAAGCACGTCAAGAACAACTTTCCAACCACTACACCCGTGCTGCCAACATACAACCACATAGTCGCCACTGTCACCGCTGAGTAGCCTTCCAGTAGAACGCGGCGGGATGACAGAACCACCGGGTAACCGGATCGCTCTGAGGTTGGTATACGTTAACCCAGGCGTTAAAGCCGAGGGTCCATATTGAACCTTTTCATAGACTGCATTGGGGCCAGAGCACGACGAGAGAGGAATGACAAGCGAAAACGTGGGGAGCTTGTCCATGTAATAAAAGACATGCTGAGCACAAATCTCCTGCTCGTCTCCCTCCTCGTTGTCTACTGCCTGAGAGTATTCCGCGGAGACCACACAGAGGGGATCCGTGTCAAGGAAACCAGACGCAGTCATTGCGCGCAGAAGCCTGACGAGGGGTCTAAAGTGAATTGGGAAACGCGACCGGGCAACGTCTACTACAGCACGTCTGGCGACGCCTTGCTGCCAATCGGACTGCCAAAACTGCCGACATATACCAGCCACGGACCGACTTTCGCTCCTTCCAAATAATGCAATCCACACTTCAACAAGCAGGTTGAAATCTGGCACCTGCTCAACAGGAACCAACTCCAAGACAGCCATAACAAAGCCTAAAAAAAGATCAACCACTACGACGTCGACGAGCACATATCACACACCCTTCAACACTGAGCGAAAGGCGATTGCGTTCGGATCGGTTACAGTAGAACCGGCCTTCCAGGCAACAGCAGTAACAAATAGTGGCGACGTCGTCAATAAATTGTGTAGCAATCTGAACAAGCCCACATCGCTGCTCAATGCCACGCGAGCCATGAGAGTATGTATAGGTTCTCTCTCCTTGCCGCGTGGCCCGTACGTTTGGGTCGAATCGTAGAACGAGCGATAGGAATCTGGGACCTCCTTCATATCCGCGATCTTCGCATTCATTCGAGAAAGCACGAAAGCCCATCCCAGATAGGTACAAGCGTATTGATTCCCGGAATTAGATGTCACGAGAGCATGTATTCGTTTCAGAGAGTTGGGAGAAGCAGTGAAAAATGCTGCGTCCGATGGCGTTGCTGATATTTCAATACCATCTGGCTCTGCAATCCTTTCCAGCTCCAGCACCTCGATCGTGATGAGTATCCAGAGAGCAGAAATATCTTGCAGAATTTGAATGCCCTCCTCGTCAAGGAGAAGTGTAGAATTTTGCTGCGAGGCACCAAGATTGGTGCTGTAAGCCGCCTCGAGCAATTTCACCACCAGCTCGCCCTCGCATGGGACATACCCCCACATCGTCCAAAAAAGCACTTCTAGCATGGCTAATTGCTCTCTGGCGTTTTGCTTGGTCCAGCGAGATGCGGCCCTCGGATTCTCGCTGTAGGTATTCGGTATGTCCTCCTGCGCCTTTCGCAGATATCCGTCAACCAGCGCATTGGTATAAACACGACCGTCGGGGAGAATTTCCGGAAGGCTGTCTGTAGCAATCGCGTGTACCGGGTCTGCAGGATTCTCCTGAGCGCGAAAGAGTGGGATAAGGACACGAAGAAGGAAAAGACGCTCCGAATAGTAGAACGGCGTGATGGCGACAATAAGTTCGTCAATCAGACTCTTGTCCGAACTCGACTGGGAATTGATCAACAGGCCTTCGTTGTAGAGAAACGATCGGAGGAGAATAAACGCGTGAATCTCGTCAATGTCGAAGTGGCCACTGAGCGCAACAGCGAATTCCTTTGAGCCGTCGTCGACCTGCAAGACACATCCGTCTGACAACGTGACGGTGCCACTTTCCACGGCCTTGCGCGACGCGGGTGTCGGTCTTCCGAACGGGCTCGCGACATCGCGGATCTGTGATATGCGAGGTTTTAATTTCTGGGATATTTGATCCAACGACCCTCCGTCACAGTGACCGGTGAGAAAAGAATGTAGTTGTTGGTATGTGCTAGAGCGAGAAACAATGAGACACCAATGAAAACGAAAACGCTTGAACCCACACGTCAATCAGCGACGAACGCTGCGGAGTCTCGCCAGACATGTTGGCGCGAACGTGCGAATAATTGAGCCGTGTTCGAGAACGATGGGTTATTTGTAACTGTTTATTTCCAAAGCTATTGCCAAATAATCCTAAACAACGCTTACACCCAACCTCGCGCGGAACCGCGTCCACCCCCGTGACCCCTTTCTTTTTCGATAACGAACATGATGTCCCGCATCGTAACCAACATCCTATCGTCATCCTCTGCGGCCTGACTCGAAGTAGCTGTTTTCTTAGATACATATGGACGAGCCCATGATGTTCCAGTGGTCGAAGCTGCTGGCGCCGTAGTCGTCGCTGGTGTCGACGTCGTAGCAGGCGTTGTCGGTGCAGGGGCAGCTGGAATAGAAGCAGGAGCAGGAGCAGCAGCCACCACCTTTGGCTTCGGGGCTGTGGCAGGTGCATTAGCTGTAGTCATCCACGCGTATTTACCTCCGATCCCAGCTGCTTGACTCGCGACCGCGTTTGACATTTTCTTGCGTACATCTTCAGACATGTTCCTCGCAGTGACGCCCGGTCCTTCCTTTTTCTTCTTCTTCTTCGGTGCACCGCCTTCATCATCATCCATCGCCATCGTGCTTGCACCGCCAGAAGCTTGTGCGGCCAGATTAGCTGCATGTGCTGCAGCAAGGTCCGCCCGCTCCTTGCGTTCCCGCCGAATCTTCATTTCTTCGTCTCGCTCCGTCTTTTCTAGGGCAGCGAGCTGTTTCCCTAGATCATTACGTACGACGACGCTCCACATGGGTGTCCCGTCGTCATATAACGATGGCGGTTTGTCGTATTGGGCATCGGTACGATGACGAGCGGCCGAAACCATCGCCACGACGAGATCTTGGAGTCGTGCACGGAGCGCAAGCGCGAGGTAGTTTACAGAGTCTTCTGGTACTTTGGTAATCTTGTATTGCGTTCCGATAGTGCGCACCGTCGGTCCAAGAAATCGGGTGTCAAAGGACGGCATCGTGGGCTGCTTCTTCGCACGATCTTCAAAAGGACGGTATGTCTGGTGCGAGTCGTAGGACCGCTGCAAGCTTTCTTCTTCTGCCTACAGTCGAGTCTATTGAATGACAGTGAATCGAAAACAAACGCGCGAGTTCCTACCCTCAAATCAACCCCAGCACTGCCAAGTGCGTCGTTAAGTGTGGCCACGTCGGCGGTATCGACGCCACTGGCACCCGTGCTGGTACCAGCAGCGGCGGTCGTGGCAGTGGTTTGTTGCCGTTGGGCTGCGTTCACCGTCGTGGCATACTGGTAGTGTGTGTACGCCGCCTGGGGGTAATGTTGCGAGTACTGGTAATGCGAATAAGGCGTGGTGCTTGACACCTCGCTTTTAGCAAATAAGCAAGAACAAAAGCTCGAAAGCGTACGTGGCTACTTGAGATTGTTGTTGAAGAGCGGGGTCGATCGGGATGTCTAACCGACCAACAGTTTCATATAACGAAAGCGGAGGAGAGGAAGGAGTGAGACACACGGGATGTACCCCACTGAGCCGTATACTGCGCCGGAGCCGGCGTCTGCGGTGTCTCGGACTCGGACTTCATTATGCGCGAGGTTGTTCACTCTAAAGAAAAAAGTGAGCAGGTAAACCAGGAAAGAAAAATACACTTTCGAAGAATTCGGTCAAGGCAACGAGAGCCAAGGCCCTCTGCCTTGCGTTGTTTGTCACTGTTGAATTCTAAAGACGCCCCGCACCACGAGTAGTCACCTCGCGTTGCAACGAACGTGATGTCGTCATATCGCTCACACTCTCTTTCATCTTACTCTCACTTCACCCCTCGCTTTCGCCCTCACCCTCACGTTGCAATGAACCTGATGACAATGACGACGACAGCGTGGTCATCGCGTGGTCGTCGCCATTGTCATCTCACTCACTTGCTCTCCCTCTGTCCTATTCCGCCCTCACCTTCGCGTTGCAACAGATGCCACAACAACGACAACGACAACACTCGCGCACATACCTCTGTGTTGTATGTGACATTCGGGTGTACAACTCGTAGTCGACGTTTCAAACATGCAGGAATTGTTTCTATAATATCATTGATGAAGGCAGTCGTCGACTCCGAGTCGTCACCCCTTATCAATCAACAACACTCATTTACTACATGGTTTATTATGGTATAGACGATTATGAAAACGTTCGGACAAGGCACTCCCATAAAAGGTAGAGAGCCGAAAAACGGTAAGCGAGCGTTTCCTACAAACATACGTTCGTAGTCCTGATGCACATGGTCGTGCATTTTTCTTACGTCGATGAGATTTCTGCGAAAGAAAAAAAAAGCTAGACTTCGAGGAACCCGAGCGTGACATCATCTGGACGGCAAGGGTGCAAGCCTCGCGAACCCAATCTGCGATTTGCCAACATCAAACGCAGTATACACGTTTTCCAGAAAGGTCAATCCAAAAACCCATGGTCCTAATGGGTGTCTGTCAGTCTAAAGGGTGTATCAAAAATAGGGAAAGCACGCACTGTCGCCTAAATTACCAAAGATAGCACTGAAGCATTTGGACGGGTCCTTTTTGGACTTTTTCGCAATGAGGGACGATCGGGGGATCGGAAACGATACACCCCCAAAATTGAAGCTGATCTCCGGGATGTTGTTACAGGGCACTTGCAGTTGTCAACGGCGGTCGACGTAACAATATCTATCTCGAACTTACAAAAATAGTGGCCCTGTCCAAGAAGTACAACACCGTCGATACCGTCGTATATCTGCACCACCTGCGAGGCGGGCCCTAAAATGAAGTTGGTTCCAGTGTCGATGCGGACAGCAAGGCTGGTGAGAAGAGTTCGGCCGTTTACTTGTATGTTGTCCAAGGTCACTTGCCAATAAATCTGATATCGACGGGTAAGATTTACAGGCAGAGTGAATATGCCTTCTCACCGGATCCAACAAAGGGACGTAGATAAAAGGTTCAATATAGAGGGCAGAATTCGACCCACCGACATACAACTCGCCGCCCGAAGTAGAAAGCTTGAAAGAGAATACTTGATCGGCGACCTGTCCTTCGAAAAGAAGTCTCTTGAAGAGTAAGGAAGCATACTGCACGCCCAATCCAAGTATACCATCTGCGATGAACTTCTCGAATCGGAGCCTTTCGGAATAGGTTGTGGCAACACCAAGGGTCATGGGTACCTGCCAAATTCAACGGTGACTACATCGATCATTCACAAGGGGCATATAACACACGTTAATTCCGGCAAACGTTACAATATCAGAGTATAGGTCACCAGCGACATCAGATCCATCCAGATAGTCCCATTGAAATGGTTTTTCAAAAATTTTCGAGGTTGAAGAGGAATCTGGGTTAAAACGTGTGTGGCCGTCGCAACTAGCATCGCACTTGACACCTGGAAGAAAGCTGAAACTGTCGTCGAGTTCATTGGAAGAGGTATAAACCAAACGTCAGACACGTACCTCGAACCGGTGTCGAAAACGACTAGAATGGAGAACGAATCAGAAAACAGTCGACAGGACAACGGAAAGCCACCTTCGAAGTATTGCGGAGGTGTACCAACTAAAATAGCACCATAGTAGTTGTAACTGCCGAATTCCGTCAACGGGAGTGCATTTGTCGCACGTTTGCCTATGGGCTCCACATCCGAGAGGTGCGCCATCCCAATATTTTCCCCGTAACTTCTAAACCCAGGAACTATATTATCAAAGACCAAGCTCGAGTTGAAAACTGTGCTGTCAAGGTTCGTATATCTGTGACGTTTCAGGATCGGGACGGCCATTCCAGTCACATTCCCAACAGGCCGAGGTGCCACAGCGGCCAAAGCAGTCAAGGGGATGATAATGCATATCGGAAAGATGAAGCGCATTCCAGAATCCGGATGAGTCGTCGCGGCGAAGGAACGACAGGAGATCACCCGATGCTATTTTTGCTGCATCTTAATAGGTGATACGGAAACTCCATCTTTAAACCTGTGCGGTCGTCTCCGCCACTTTCCCGAACAGTCACTGAAAAATGATCTGCGATCTGCCGATCAAGCTCGTGGATCCAAGTGTTTTAAAGATGGCGTTTGGTTCCGGATTCGTTTTACCGCAGGTTCCTTGACAACTGTTGTTCAGTACGGTTAGTGTTCTGAGTTAATTTTCTCGGCAGATCGCCAGTGCCATGCCAGAGGGCAGAGGAACTTTAGCAAACCGGTTCGAACATACTCTCGACTTCGAACAAGGTGACAGTCGAACAGCCGAAAGCGGGGTGAGAGTAGTGACGGAAGTCCGGCAATATGCGTACTCACCGGATTCGTCAAGGGGATGTAGGTGAAAGATTCAATATAGAGGGCAGAATTCGATCCACCAACATACAACTCGCCACCTGAAGTAGAAAGCTTGAAAGAGAATACTTGATTGGCGACCTGTCCCTCGAAAAGAAGTCTCTTGCAGAGTGAGGAAGCATAATTCACACCCAATCCGAGCATTCCATCGAGAAGTTTACGATGAACTTCTCGAATTGGAGCCCTTTAGAGTAGGTTCTGGCAACACCAAGAATCGTGGGTACCTGAATGCGACGGTGACGATCCGGCAAAAGTCACGATATCAGAGTATAGATCACCAGCGACATTGGATCCATCCAGATAGTTCCATTGAAATGATCTCCCATAATTTTTCGAGGTCGATGAGGAATCTGGGTTAAAAGCGTGTGTGGCCGTTGCAACTGGCATCGCACTTGACACCTGGAAGAAAGCTGAAACTGTCGTCAAACTCATTAGAAGAGAGATATGAACCGAACGTCAGACACGCACCTCGAACCGGTGTCGAAAACGACTAGAATGGAGAACGAATCAGAGAATGGTCGACGGCGCAACCAAGACTCACCTTCAAAGTATTGTGGAGGGGTACCAACCAAAATAGCACCATAGTAGTGGAAACTGCCGAATTCCGTCAACGGGAGTGCATTTGTCGCGCGTTCATCTATGGGCTTCTGCACCATCCCAATGTTTTTCTCATGACTTCCAAACACAGGAACCGTGTCGCCAATGACCAAGCTTGAGTTGAAATCTGTGCTGTCAAGGTTCATGTATCTGTGACGTTTCATAATCGGAATGGCCATTCCAGTCACATTCCCAGCAGGCCGAGGTGCCGTAGCGGCCAAAGCAATCAAGGACATGATGCATATCGGAAGGACGAAGCACATTCCAGAATCCAGATGGGTCGTCGCGGCTCGGAAGGAACGACAGGAGACCTTATGCTACCTTTGCTCCTTGATAAGTAAGCGTCACGGAAACTCTGTTTTAAACCTGTGCAGTCGTCTCCGCAACTTTCCCGAATAGTCACCGAAAAAATTATCTGCGATCACTGGAAACTCGCGTTCAAGTGTTTTTTTTGAAGAGGGCGATCGGATCCGGATTCGTTTTATTATATGCCCTCAACTGCCGTTCAGTACGGTTAGTGTCCCGAGCCAATTTCTCGGCACCCTGTCATTAATAACAACACCCATGAAGCTGTCAACTAAAAAGGCTGAGAAAACAAAAATAATGGGCTTGAATCATGAGAGTAAGATGTTTACTTACTGTAATAGTACCTTGTTTTGTTCGTTGATATGAATCGGCCTGGGAAGAGAGTCATACTACTACTAGCGCCGTAGAGTGTCTCGGAGTGCTCCACTGACAGTCACATGCATAGTATGAGGGGCAGGCTAGAAAAACTTAGTCACAGATTGTGGGTGCGGTTTCGGCCAACGCGGCGGCGACAGCTGTCAGCGAGGGATCACACGGTCAAGGTGATTCTGAAGGAACTTCAAGGGGCACTGTCGTGGCCGCGAGCGTTAAATCACAGCTACCCGGCGGCACTCGAATTCTTATTATTCGGACATAATTCCGTTATCAGTAAAACGAATAGTAGGGAGCACGACTCAGAAGTAGATGAAACCGACTACTGAGCTCACCGAGAAAACACAAGAATTTCAAAACCTAGCACCTACTGTATACTACCGACGAAACAAGAGGGAAACATAGGAAAAACTACTAGGGTCTCGAGAGTATAGTAAAAAAAAAAAGTATCGCGAGGCGTCAGTCACTATGTGCGGCTGTATGCGTATGTTTCCAGAAAGCCAGGTGCATGATGAGGGTATAAACACTATTCCAATATTGAAAAACCCGACCTCGAGTTTTTCAGATATAAAAAGATCCAAAGCATGAAACGCCGATGAAACGAAAACATGTAAAAGCAATTCATGATTTATCTAAAAAATCATTCGTGAAGAAATGCAAGAGTTGTCAAAAACGTTTACTGATATTCATGAGATCCATTTGCGTTCGTGCTGGCTGAGGGCGGCCTGACGACCACTGTCGGTAATACTTCGTCCCTGCGAAGCATCCCTCTCATCTTGCTCGACTGGGAGCGCTCGAGTCGAAGTGGCTTTGGCAGATTCTTGCCCCCAGAATTGTTGGGATTCACGTTCTCGTCGTGCGTCACCTTCGACTTTTGCTTCTTTGCTAGTATAAGCGGTCGCGTTCCAGCATGTTTGGAAGCATCGCCTTCCTTGTTCGTATCACGATTCTTCAGGAGAGTAAGTGGACGAAGACCACCACTACTTGCCACGCTCGACCTGTTCTCAGACTCGGGGCTATACAGCTTGCGCTGAGATTTGCGTGCAGATGGCTTCGTCTTTGGAAGGTCCAGAGCCGAGACGTCACTCCCATTTGCAGACCTGGTGGATTTCCCTTCGGATTTGACATATACGATACTAGACCGACGGGAGATACTCGTCCGAGTTGTATTCTTGATCTCGCTGTTTTTTCCAACAGCAGAAGGAGTACTTTGGGCAACCGGTTCGAATATACTCTCAGCTTCGAACAAGGTGACAGTCGAAGCAGCCGAAGGCGGGATGAGAGTAGTAACGGAGGTCCTGGCGCTGTTGGTTCCCAGAGGAATCTCAACTCGGAGGTTCGTATTTCTTGCAGACAATAATCCACCCGATATCTTGGCGGTCTCTGGTGTAAATGAAAAGGCGCTTGGGGTAGCGCCACCATCTGAATCTGTCTTGCGTCGATCCGCATCACTGGTCAAGGAGACTCTATCTTGCTCTATCTTGTTATCCAGTCCACCATCAGTAGCGTTCTTCCAGGCACAGGCGACGTCCTTGTCAACGTCGAGACTGCGAAGATAAAACGTCACTTTCGAAACTACATCACCGAATGATATATTACCTGGGAAGACTGAGATTCTTTTTGCTATGCCCGGAGCCCCTGCGAGCCTCTCTCTTACGACCATGCGTTCCTTGCACAGGAGTGGAGTGAAACTGAATCGAGTCTTCTCGACCTAGAACACCGAATTCTGAACCAGAAAGCTTCTTCGTTATCCATGTTTGCTTCTTTCTCGCGATCGTGCTGCTCAAGGGCGGATCAAATTCATCCCAATCTTGTATCTTCATTTCTTCTCCAAGTTTAAGACCAGGCACGAGAAGTGGCAAGACGCCAGCCGTCAGTGCATCGATCTCCCTGATATCGTCATTGACTGCCGCACCAAAAGAAAATTCCGAGGAACGTGACTTTCTGTGAATGAGATGCTTGGCAGTACGGATATTTGGAGGCGTCGGAGGGAGCGGTTCGGATGGTGGTGCACTGATGTCGGGGTTCGTGACAGGATGAAGGATCGAAGACACGGAACGAGAACGAAGATGAGAGGACAAAGTAGGGGTAACACAGGGTGCGACGTCAACGCCAGTGGCAACGCCCAATAAACCATCCGGGGATTCTACCCGCTCGGTAGGTGTAGGGAGAACGACAGTGGTGGCGACAGCCGAATAGTGCCTTTGAGCGATCATGATCCGTGTGGCAAAGTCTTCGTGGCCGGAAAAGTGAGAGGACGCCTTTGATTCCTTTCGCAGTCTACCCAGTTCAACGCTGTACGTGGACTGACTCTGAGGAGTGGGTAAGATGGTGGTGTCTTCTTGCATAGGCAAAGGTGGTGTAATTTCGCCTTCTTCTTGTTCCTCGAAAGGGAGGACCGCAAGTCGAGGAAGAGGGCCGATGAGCCCCAACGCGCGACCAAGTTTGCCTCGACCATCTACTGCGTCCCCCTGAGAAAGCCAAACGTCCCCGGAGGGGCGCCCCTCGATCACTGTAACATTGCTTTTCTTATATTCCTGGCAATAACTAGAAAGTGTTTCGGTGGGCGATGGACCACGCATGACGATAGATGGAGGCTCCCTGGGAACACCGAATAACCCTGTGGGGATAGGTATAGGAGAACGAACAAGAATATTTATCACCAACAAAGGAGATGACAGCGTCACCGACAGTACAAGCATGACCGGAAGAGCGCCACTTGGAGAAGGACTCGAGCTTAGGACTCCAACCAAGTAGGGAAGAGATAAGCACTGGGATAAAAATTTCAGCTTGGAAAATATAGAAAAAAAAAGTACTGACAAGAGGGACCCAAATGGATAACAACCAGAAAACATATCTCGAGTATGAAATCTCAATTTCACTCCCGGTTACCGCCAACGATGCAATTCCCTTCTCGGAGTCTGAAGAATGTCCATACCCGCCGAGTACTTTCGCGGTAGACAGAGCGGGTGTTGCCGGTCGTGAAAACGTGGCTTGCGGAGGTAATCCCGCGTTGAGCTCGGCGACACTTGCCATGGGAGTAACTGGTCGAGAGACATGCGAGAGTAATGCTGCGTTGACGTCGAGGACGCTGCTACTCAATTGCGCGGTAGGATGAGAAGGTAACGCGAGAGAGTACAGGACAGCATTAACATCAGCACCAGTGTTCACTTGGTCAGTGGAATATGACCAATTAGACATTGTAACTTGCGAAACGGAAGGAGATGTCAACCACGAACTATGAGACCCCGTGCGAGGACGGCGTGGAGCATCACGACGGAACGGATCAGGATCCTCGCTGATAACGCATGTTGGAGAGGCGTTGGCTCGATATGCAGAAGGAAGCGGAGGTACTGGAGGGATGGGTAGATCCGTGCATGAAGTAGGCAGAGTAAATGAGCAGGATGATTTGGATTGCACAGCAGGCTGCTGAGGTACAGCGAGACCGGAATGTATCGATCCTTGACAAGTGTGATGAGTGGAGAATGACCAGTTCGACATAGTTTCATGACGCGACGATCCAGCATCAGAAGTAACCCAAGAGCTACCCTCGCGGAGGACATCTATATCTTCGGTGGCAAAGGATTGACGAGGTTTTTCTTGGACTTCCTTCGCGGGAGGCCAGCTGTCCGTAGGCTCATTCAGAGCTGCCAAGTTACGTTTGATGACAACCAGTGTGTAAACCAAACCACAGAAGGCAGCGGTGCTGAAGACCGCCGTCGTTACCGAATAAGCAACAATACCAGCAAAGAAAGTTGGAATGCCTATACTCGCAAAGACGACGGCCAGTGCTGTCGACGTCAAGGTGAGGATCAGTGTCGGGGCCCATATCATCCAATGCTTGCGACCAAAAGAGACTGAATAGCCCATACGGATATGAACGAAGGTCAATACCGAGATGACGAGGAGACAAGTTTGCCTGATTGTCAGCGACAACCAAAGTCTAGCAGAGGCAGCAGCATTCCAAGCGTCAGCAAGACCAGTTGTTCCGCCAGAGTACTCTGACACAGCTTGCCAAATGAAAATACACAACGCCAGGAGATCAAGTGAGGCAAGCCACAAATGACTCTTATCAGCAGACGAGAGCGAGCGGAAGTTATAGTTGGGAAGTCCAAACTCGGACTTTGCACAGCATGTCAATTATCGGCTCCGAACTTAGAGTGTTAATGGGCTTACCGGAGCAACGCGCCGACTCAAAGGGTGAGGAGGAAGAATGGGAATGACGATGCGGAGAATGACAAAAGCCGAAGCCAAGAACGAAACGAAACTGAGTGCAACGGTGAAGACAAAAGGAATCATCGTAAGTGCAAACGTGGTTGATTCTTGAGTGAGCGTAGGGTGCGTGTGCGCGTAAGAGGGCGTAAAGCCTTGGTGACAAAAAGCCAAAGTAACCGGCTTTGAGCTAGAGAAAGAGGCGTCAAGTCTCGAGCAAGAAGAAAAACAAATGAGCGGAACGGGCAGGATTAAGTAGGGAGAATAAAGTGACTAAAACCGTGAATCTGAACCTTGGCCAAATAATTCCACCCCACAGGTCCAAATAATTCACGTCTAGTCACAATATTGGCCCATCTTACGCGTTTACATACACGTGACTTGATTTTCTGATCACGTGGAAAGCTTCTTGCATTAGGATTGAAGGATTAGAAGCAGAAATAAATACGCATAAGTTGTTTTCCAACTAGCTTGAATTGCTGACCTTTCAAGCAAACCACACTTTGTAAGCTTCAAATTGGAGTTCGGAGACCTTGACTGATATCACATTAGTACGTTACGTGTGCCCGGTCCGCACAATGACGTACAGCAAATAATTAAATAGACTTTGCAGCCGACTTGTTGACCATCCTTGTGGCGACGGAGTATCTTGAGATCGATCGGACGATTTCTTGAAAATAAAGACTTTGGTGTCTCGACGCTGATGGTAAATATAATGGCCATCGATAAATCCAGACTTCAATTCCCCAGCGCTTCTCGATGCTTGCGTTGGCAATCTTGCTGTCACTTTGCTACGAATTGCCAACAAGCAATTGCTTCAAAAGTTACGCCGCTGTCCGCCGTGGCGAAAAATTTATATGTTATGTTATTTAATTTTAGTCGATATTGCTGATCTAACTTGTAACGGCCTCCTCTTTCCTGAATTTAAAGAAGTGGGGAAGGACTATTCACTTTTGGAACATTTCCCGGAACCAACGAAACTACACGACCGACGTGCTGTAGCCTTGCCACTGATACGCGATGGTAAGACCGTTGGGATGTAGACCATCGAACCCAGCGGCAATCACAATAATACGAACAAAGATCTGCTAGAAATGCGAGGGTTTTCAGGGTGACAGTAATAGTACTGTCGTTTAGAATGGGAAGTTAGCATTGCATTTACCCTCAACGTGATGAGTTCAAAAGTGAAAGGGGGATGGAATGATGTGGCGTCGAAAGAGAAGACAACACCAGATGATACCATCCTGTGGATTAGGACGCCGCTTCGAGGAAGATTGGTGTGACCCCCAAGTTTCAACTTCACATCATTCGAAACGTCGACGCCTTCAGTACGGCATGGTTTTACGTAGCTTTAGGCCTAGCGTCCTGGCACAAGATCCTTGGAGACATGTTTACAAGTGCAGTGAAGTGTTGTCGGTGTCCGGAATAAACGAGGAGGTCGAGGTGCGTCCCGCTGCAGCCGTACCAGCTACTACACAGCCAATTTACCAACTGGATCGCACGTGTCAACTCGACGGACTTGCTGCTCTACACGAGTTGGTGGCAGAAATCGGTGTATGCAATGGCATCCTTGGCTAGTGCGATGGCCAACTACATAGAATAACTTGAACAGCATGGCACTTGATTGGCATGTCGTGGCGATTGAAGCCCTCGTCGGCGTGGAAAGTGATGTCGTCATGGTGGCTCGCTCTCCAATTCGCCACAGAATGTTCACAGACTCTGCTCCACGTCGTAGCTGGTCAATATAAAACGCACTACCGTCGATTGACGCAAGTCCATCACTTTTCCTCGTTTCGCGCCTTTTCATCGTGTTCCGCATTTCTTCCGCAAATATTCCCATATTAAGTCTACTACGGCTGAAACTTGGCGCCTGCTCCTGTCGCGTATGATGGGTTCGATCACCTCAATAGTCATGTCTTCGTATGCTTCCGTCCCACTCGCACTCCTTGACGTCCTCTCATGTACATTCCCGTCGTGTCTAGTATCCTCGGTCCTCGGTCAATGGTCGCATCAACATTGCCACTCGACAAGTCCAAATTTACACTTGATACATCTGGTGTTGCTGGTGTGTTCGGTGGGGACGAAGCAGTATCAGCCATGGCCACCGTCCATGTCTATGAGGACAGGCGATGGCTCGGCTGGTACAATTCACCGGGGTCATATCAAGTCGCAAAACGATACGGCCTTCTCGCCAAGTCAAGATTCTTTGACGGTTTTTTTCCTGGCGTCCACACCGATCCTGCCACACTGTTTGAATTAGATGGCTGGAAAGGCCCCAAGTTCAGAGCTGCCCACTCTGGAACTCACATCGAAGAGACCGGTCACTTGGCAGCTCTCTTCATGAAGGAGTGTGCTTCTTTCGAAGGAAAGATCGTCGAGGGAAGAAAAACGCAAGCCGTTGGCGTTACCATTGCCGAACTCAGCCATGTTCCTGCGTCTCAGATGTGCCCAAAACGCATCAACGCGTACTCTCCTGTGTTCGCCAGCATCCCTATCTCCGTCAGTGTGGGCACCTGTGTTGCATGTGGCATTTTTGAAGACTGGTACTCGTTCGCGATGATTCTTTTGGGTATCGTCACGAATGGCATCTGCTGCTACGTTATCGGTTCAGGCAAACTCGTTGTCACCCACCCAGAGCCGGCCAAGGGATCTCCCGCAGGGGATGGTATTCTTAGCTCAGACAAGGAAATCGTTCTGCTCAAGGGTCCCGAGGGCGCTGTGAACTCCATCACCCGTGGCAGGTTCACGCTCAACTTTTCTAGCGAACCTCAGTACCAAAACATCGGATGGTGCTCCGTTCTTCTCACTATCCAGTTTATCGCTCAGCTTCTCCTTATCCCCCAAGGTTCTCTGTTTGGACAAATCATGTTTGTTGCGTCCCTGGCCGTTTCCTGGGTTTATAACTCGTGGTTATCCTCGTTGGACAAAGAAAAGATTCAGCGAGACATCTTGCTCAGAGGTGTACTCGAGAAACCTGTACTGTCAAAGTATCTCCTCGGTACGCGCACGACAATGGTCGTCTTCATTCTCCTTGTACTTCAACCTGAAGAACCAAAGAAACTTCTGAACGACCTTCTTCCCAACGACACCAAGGTCTGGAGACAATGGAAAGAAACGATCGTGAGGCGACTTCTCAACAAGGAGAAGTTTGCTTTTATCGAAACAGACTGGGAATTGCAAGGTTTCACCCAGCAGGAAAGATCGCTGCTGGAAACTCTCTACGGCGATGCCCAGACGGCGTACGGTGGCTACACCCAACATATCGGATCCAAGTGACTTTTTTTTTTCGTATACTACATGCAACCATTATTTACGACATGTCATGCTTATCTTCAGTACAGATAGTTTAAACTTTTGGCCGTGTTGGCTAGTGTACTCATCTGTAACACTTTTGCTTGAATGCGTTGTTGTCTGTGGACGTGTACGGCAGAAGCTGTCTTCTCGCCTCTGCCATGAAACGTGTGTCAATGCGATCAAACACGGTTGTTGGGCGTGCTTCACACGTTTATGCATCATGGCTTCTGTTCGGTGGAAGACTCGAGACTTGTGACGTCCGGGCTAGCTTGCTCTTCATGGGATAGAGAGGTGCCGGACCGCCGGCGCTTAAATAAAAAGGTCTTTAAGCCGTGCCGACCCAAGAAAGAAAAAAATTTCTCCGAGTGCCAATCTGAGATGTGATCTGAGCCACAAGATCGCACAGCTGTCAAGGTGTTCATACAGAACCGTCCGCGCGATACATGCCGAAGAAAATGACGGGTCGGTGCAGTGTCGACCAGATGGAGAGGATGCGTCGAAAAGGAGTTTTTGGAAATAAAGGACTGTAATGAGCCCTCGAGAACGATTCCATGCCAAGCTTCGAGTTCCTTTTCATGTGGATTCGGGCAATCTTTTCGAGCCACGTATGCGCTCCTGGATGCTGTCCTACGTGGCTTACGATTCTCATCTGGGTGAGACAATCAGAAACAAGATTCCATCAAGTTATATAAGCAAGCTGGGCGAGAATGACGGGAATGGGCGTTTTGGCTGTTCTTTCCGCCCACGATGGCTTCCACGTTGGCGACCCACCGTTCAATTACACGACCGTCTCCGCCAAAGAAAGTTTTCAAGGGTTCACACACCGAAGCTGTATTGCCGCCCGGAGATGCATCGCCATGGCACCGGGACCCTTCACGAGGCAAGCGTTGGCGCCAAAACAAAAAAGTGTACAACGCCAAGAGTGGGAAACTGTCTTATCAGTACTCCCAGAATGATAACCATTCTAACCACGACGTGCTCTTGGGTCGACTAAGTCAGCCCTCATCGCCTTCGTCGCTGCTCGAAAGAATTGAGGGCGCATCATCGGATCCGATCCTTGAGGATCGCTCGTCAGAGGAAGTGGAGGAAGGGGCAGACGCGGATCTGCCCGTTCTTGCCACTCCTCATTTTTACACACCAGAGCCAGGAGAGGTTGAGAGATTTTTAGAGTCTGTGATTGGCCCACCACCAGCACCACCAATTCCTGTGTACACGTGTCCGGTGCGTTTGCCCTCTGCCCGCGTACAGCAAGCCTGGCGCTGACGCTGATTTTTTTTTTTTCTCAAGGAGAGTAAGCCATCTTTGGAATTGGAAACCCACAACCTCCCTGTGGGTCCACATTCCATCAAGATAGAGGAAACGCCGAGTTCTGTTCTATACTCTCCAACTCATACTGCTGTAAACAACTTGCCACCTGCCACACCACTTGAACGTTGTCAACCCAGTTCGAAACTCCTGGGTGTCATGTCTACACCACCCACATCTGCATTTGAGGAATGCAAAGAGCTACTTGTTCCCGTTCTGGCTGCTGCTTCAAAAGCGAGATACGCTGGGTCCGGGCGTCTTAGCTCGGAGCAGTGCTTTGGATTGCTTTCCAATGATCACTGCGCCGACATGATTCAGAAAGCCAAGGAGATGAGATCTCAAATCTCATCTCTGCTTTCACAAAAGACGCCCGTGAATGAGGGTTGGAGCAGAATTCCAAAACGTGATAGAGATGACGACAAAGATGAGGGCGCTCGGTCCCGGAACAGACGCGGCAGATTTGACACGGCGAACACGTCAGTGTTCAACGTGTCGGAGAGGGATTGTGACAGCACGGTGGATGTGTCTAGAGCGAGAACGCCGTCAAGAGCGCCTCGGGCAATGCTGCAGGGAAACCGGGCGCTTCAAATAAACCCTTCTTCGGATCACGGCGCAGCAAGATCGCCAACTTTGGTCGGTTCTCCCACGACGGAGCCCCAAAGTACGCTTGAGCTCGCCCACCAAGCCACCAAGTTATTCCCAACGCTCATGTGCACGACGCAGGAAGAGATGGAGATGGATATATCAGACGTATCCATCACACCGCCCACTGTCGAACAGTCAGCACGTCCTACGCCGACAGCATCTCCTCCTCAGCCCGCTCTATCAAGCACCACAGATTTTGTTTCACATTTATCAACAGAACCAGGCATATGGTTTAGACAACGGGGAAGGCGATTTGCAGAAATCGTCGACGTCGACGTCGAAGTAAGTGACGAGATGTTTTACTCGTCCGCGGATCGCCGGTATGTGTTCCCTCGCTTCCGTCTTGCACGATGCTCCATCTCTCTCTCATCCCCCTCGGCTCGACCGGACAGGCTGCGGACACCCCTCCGCCTCTGTTCGGTCCCTGTGGGTGCCTTTCCCGACGGTGCGTCGCTTCAGGCGGAAGACGTTCACCGTGCCGTTGAGAGTCACGTGACACACGTGACACAATGGCCCAAGAAAGGCAAAGTGATCGTGCAAGTCAATCCAGATTCTGAGCGGCGCAAGACCTGGTTGCCTCACGTACTGGTAAAGTTTTTCCGATCGACGCTCGAAAACGTTTACCGTTTGCTGACACACACCTACACGCATACACAATTAGACGTCAGATCCGTTGGACGTGACGGCATGCATACGGCCGGGCAAGAACGTGTTCCGGTTCATCCAATTGTCAGATCTGTCCGAGTTCGTGTTCGTCCTCGTCGCGTCACCGCCACCACGAGAGGAGGCGTGGCGAAGCGTAGATTGGGCGTCGCTCGTAGTAGATGCGTACGCGAGATCGTCGTCGTCGTCCGCAGCGGACGATGATCCTACGAGCTTATCCGAGTTTGCGCAGATACCTATTACGATTCGGTCGTGATGCACCTCGTCGATTCTTTTTGGCGTCCATCATCTCTCTATTCTGCATTTATACACTATCTTTTTTTTTTTCTCCCTACGTACTTGTATGCGACGCGTACGTTCTACGTCGACTGCTGCGGAGGCACGACGCCAGGCTTCGGTTCTGCGGGACTGATGCTCATCCCGCCAAACGACGTGCCAAGACCGTCCGCGTCATCCGGGGCGTCAGTCGACGTGCCAGGTATCCGTAGACCCCCAGAGACGCCGCTCGTCGTCGCATCGCCGGATTGCGTTCCCACATCCATATCCTCCACATCCACCACGTCCTCTTCTTCGTCCTCGCTCTCCTCGTCGCCCTCGATCGCGACAGACGACCACTCGCGGTACACGCCTTGGATGTACGCACTCGACCGAGGAAGCCTGTACGGATCAAACGGAAAGAACGCGTACAGTTCCGCACACACGACTTCCTCCCCGCCACCGCTCATCCGCGCCAAGAGCGGAAGCGAGCCCGGGCTTGGGTTGTACTCCGAACGCCTGTTCGCTTCGATGATCGAATGGCAGTACACGAAATGCGTCGCCTGAGCGACGCGCGCAAACTGCATCACCACGTTGGGCGAACACATCTACGACGTCACGTTTCAGAGTGCACGCGCCGGAAGAGCGAGAGAGAGAGAGAGAAAGAAAAGAAAGGTACCTTGAGGGGGTTCAAAGGCGACGTGATCACCCTCTGCACCACGTCCAACTCGCTCATCCAATTCTTCCTCGCCTGATAGCCCGCATCCTCGAACGCGTCTTCTTCGAGGTCCCGCCACCGGAAGCAAAAGATGAGAAAGACTGCTTGGGTGATGGCGTAGAACATGCTGTGATGGGCGATGCTCGGAGGTTCTTCACCCGCCTGCAGGATGCTCTCGAACGCGTCCAGATGACTCTTCAAAAACGCGCACAGGACGGCCACCACGCGCCGTGCACCATCACGATCGATGAATTGGGCGCGGCTCACGAGGGAGGCGATGTAACTCG
>JBBPUN010000035.1:0-37098 GCA_038094715.1 Heimioporus punctisporus | reverse complement strand
CTTTTTCTCCTTTTCTCTAGTCAGAGCGCACGCTCTCCCACACTTCTTCCATTACACCTTCGTCATCGCTTGGCACTACCGATGGACCACTCCCTTTGACCGTACCTTGTCCTCCAAGGCCTCGTTCGACACCGCGCTCGTCGTCTTTTTCCGTCCTGTTTCGCAAACACGTCCTTGCAACGATCCTTGATCGGATGAGCGTATTCGTCTCTGACAAGCCGAAATCACGATCGTCGCCGCCTTGCCTGCAGGGTATGCTAGATCAAAACTAGTCAGTCAACGCAACGAGCCATCGGTACACGCACGTCGCAAAATTCACCGCTGAAAATGTCAGTGACGTGACCGATAAACAACAAAGGACTCACGTCTTAACCCGCATACAGTCTTCCTTCCACGTCATGCCGTACGCCAACGGACTGAGCGGAGTGAAACAAGGACCACCAACACGGCTGCAACCTGCGGTCACGCCATCAGCTCCAGGATCGACATCGCAAAGCGAAACACGCTGCACGACGTAAGGATGGCGAAGTAGAGTGCAAGAAAATAGTGGTGCAAAACGATGAATGAGAAAAAAAGGTACCGCTTAATATTACATAATCATAACTTGTTACACAGCCACACTAGCGCCATGATGTTTCGTTGAGTTGCACGATGAAGCTTTGAAGACTCTCTCCTCCCGAGTTTCTTCCCTTTCTTCAATTCTCTTCTCAACAATCTCGCCCCCTCCTTCACCATCAACGGCCCCATCAAACTTACACAATCTCCTCTCGCCGTGTTCGAATCTCAATACCGAATTCTATACGCTGATCTTGCACCAGAGAGAAAAAAACGCGCGTCATGCTTGTCCTTCTCGGTGTCCTTGAGTGCGACATCCTTCGCGACGGTATTGACTCACACCCAGACCAGTCCGCTACTTCTGCCGTGGATGACTCCATGCTCGCTGGTGCGGGCGGTGTCACCGTCGATGGCTGGGTCGATGAAATCGGTCTGGGCGACGTCGACCCCGAGCGACTTTCCGACGGTGGTTGGGAAGAGACCAACTTCATCGGCGAGCCTCTCTGCTGGCTTGCCCGTCGGATGGGCATCTTGCCTCGCTCCAAGTCCTCTCGCCGCACCCCACGTTCGCTTTATTCCAATTATCATTCGTACGGTGACGAAGGCGAGTCGGCCGACTTTTCTATCGGCATTTACGTGCGCAAAACCCGCCATCTTGACCCTTATCGCCATCACGGTTCATTCAAGACGTTGACTTCGACTCTTCTGCACTGTCACACATCACAGATGTCGCTCGTTACCCTCTTGTCCACTCACCCAACCCCTCCTTTTTCGCATAACCTGGGAAGATTCACGCTGCATTGGAAAAGAATGATTCTCCATACTGTGCAACTGCGATGAGCAACGTAAAGGGGTGCAAACCACAGTACCACCGTAAAGCGGTATAATTTGATTTCTAATCGCGATACCGTTGTAACGGTGCCCTGAAGCTAGAAAGTATTGGCGTCCCTTACTCGCACTTTACATGAAGATTCTTTCTAACCCTTGTAGACGCCCAGCGAATATGCTACGACTGCGTGCGTTGGCAACTCCCTTATAGTCTATTAGTCATCAACGATACAATCGGGTGGTTCACCCACATAGACATCGTGCCTTATTGGCACCGTCGTCTCTGGCTTGTCCAAGTATATGCGTGGTTATGCCAACGCACTCGGAGGAAGGTGGGTCGTTTGGTTCGAACGTCCTTTGAGACGTCCCTCACTGATACGTTCTCGGACTATGTAAACAAATTTCTCTTTTTTGACTGCGATGCTATTGCGATCGATGGAGCAGAACTCGCGCGATTACCTTACATGAACGCATGCGGGTCATCTACGCCAAGCAGAGCACGTTCGCGACTAGCTGTACGAGCACTCTGTCGAGGATGGTGCGTCGGAGAGCAAAGGCGCGACCATCGAGCGGGTATACTGCCCCCGAGTACATGACTCGAGGAACTTTGAAATGAACCGCCACCGGACACCGAATAGAGAAGAGAAGGGCGGGTACGGTGGACTGTGTACGCTCTCTTTCACGAGCGTGGAGGCCTCCCGTGCGTTCTTTGGCGCGTTGCAAGTCGCCAAGGGTCCGACGTTTGGCCCGACGGCTCACGTTGAGCCATCCATATTCGACTTTGGCGTACTATTGTCCAATGAATACGGGATTGAGGAGCGTCCAGTGAGGATAAGTATTAGTATGGAAGACAAGGAAGCGCTGTTGAGGGCTATGGAGACTGCACCCAAGGTAACGGGACCGGCGTGAATCATCATACACCATGAGTTTGACACCTACGCATTGCAGTAATCTCTGCCATGGTTTGTACAACAGTTACGAGTAGACGTTATTTATACCCGTATCTAAATGCATCTGTACAGGAGAGCATCCGTGACGCTGGTCACTAGCACCGCCACAATTCGACTTACACCAACCACGCCCTTCGGTGACGTGACGACCTGACAAGCCGTGATATGGACCTCAACACCGTGCTATTCACAGCGTTCTACGTATTATCATGGAGTTTAAAGATGAAATTCGATCCAGTGCGTTGAATCGTTGCCTGCTAATAAAACTCATATCCGGCTAGTAGAACATTGGCTTCCTTCACCACGGAACCGAAAACTATATAATACGAGACATGTGCAATGCTTCACTGTTTTGATCGATTGGACTATATCTCCGTAAGTTTGTATCGTTCGGGCCGACGGTATTCTCTACTCATGTTCTATAGTGACCGATGGGCTGTGTTTCGTGCCCGACGTCACAAATTTCCTCGATACTAATGTGCCCGAACGTACAAAGTGGATCTGAATCATGTTTAGTAAACTGTGGTCCTCTCTTTGGATCCCCGATTTAACCATGGGACAAGTACGTCGGCGGTCATATGTTCAATTTATTACCTCACTTTTTTTTTCAGGCCAAACTTGACATTCTGCCGGCAAGATCGGTGACTGTTGCGATCAGTACCTTTGCAGAGTGTAAGAGTTCCGTGAGCGTTCGCGCGCCATCCCTAGGTGTTACCTTGTCTTTGCTCGTTCCGGGGTGGTGTAACTCGTTTATCGGTGTGATTGAAGTGGACGACGACGAGTTCGTTCACTTTCCGATTTCCTCTAGGAAGGAAAGCATGGAGGTCGTTGTCCATCGCTTCAAGGTATGTTTTGATCGTTTTCTCTCGACAACAAGCTACTGATTACAACGGTATAGTTCTCCTGTAGGCGAGACCTACAGCGCTATCGAATCACCCAAGGGAGATGGTGGTCATCGATGACACGCAAGTCCCATTTGACCTCGTGGATAGCGATCACCCGACTTCAGAATCAGACCTGGTTCCGCCGGTAACTCTCGAAACCCGCAACAGCCCAGACCGCCGTTCCGGCCCCCCAAGTTCGAGACTCACCCCACTCAGTACTACTCGAACCCACGCCATGTCATTCGCGCGCCCGTGAACAGCGTGCTTACGACGACTGGCCTCGCCGCCCGTCTGACACACACACACGGTAAATTAAACGAGTCCGTTTGTCCAACCCAGCATGTCGACGAGGGCGCATGTCGCTTTATGAGAGGCATGCTCGGGCTGTATGGGATCGAACCGATTTTAGAGAGGGCGAGGAGGACGAGGAGACCCCCGGCACGAGCGTGGTCGTCGACCTCGAACGTGAATAGGCAAGGGACGACGACGATGTGAAGGAGTGGGAGAATGCTGAATGTAAAAGGACCAAACGTACGTGCACACATTGTTTGGTTTCGCGCGGTCGGACCAGCGTAAGACGTGCCAACCCTCTGAATCACGATCGCAGTCTATGGAAGTGTTCATCGTATTCTTCCCAGCAGTCAACTATCGGATGATAACGAGCAAGCGGCAAGAGCGACTCGATCGGAAGAGGGGTGCTCGCCACGAGTTCATTTACTTGTGCACAGACTCAAACTAGTGCTGTACTCCCCAGCCATGCCGTGTGGCGCCCCTCTTGGTTCGCAACGCCAACAAGGGGCAGTCCAGAAGGCCGTTGTCTCATTTGTCGATTTACACTTTCTTTTCAACTAGCTTTCCATCAATCTCAACACGACGGCGGCGACGATCGACATCGGTGAACAGCTAAGACGCGAGGAGGAAGAAATGTTTTGCGGTGAGAGCACGTTCTTGCGTAATGAAGAAATGAGAACGCCGGGTGTAGACATGCGAAGCTCCTGGCCATCCCGGCACACGGTGCCTATGGAATACAACATCTCCCGAACAATAGCGAAGAAGGGTACGGCATATTCGAAAGATCGAGTGAACGTTGCATGGATGCCTTGACAGGATTCGTGGTCCAAGGATGGTTCCATTCATGCATTCCCCATCGTTACGTGCAAAGTCCGATTAAACAACATCGCGTGAATTTTGGAAACGTTCGTCGGTCATAGACCGAATATGGCGTCAGCTGTGAGTGAGATTGTGTTGTAATTGCGTACTACGTTGCAGCAATTATGTTTCACGTAGGCGATCACTCGGATCCACGGCCACTATATGCAGGTGACCAGATTTGGAATACACGTGCCACACATCTTGTTCAAGCAGCTTTTGTTCTGTGACTTCATACGGCAACGATGGACTCAAACGGTTTAGTCCCTTTCCTCGTTCACGATATGCACTTATTTCCGCCTTGTTGTGGTGATGCCAAGTGCTAGCTTTCTTGTAAGCCACGGCTGTCAGTACGGTTTATATAAGTAAATTGATTTCCAACGTCATCTAACACAAACGACTACGGTTCACTGTTTCATACAGCTTGCTCTTTGAAGGCGTGGTTTCTTAGGGATACTACAAGTGGGGAGATTGGCGCTGATTGGCCGAAAACAACTAGTCATTCTCGCCCATCAGTGATAGAACTATGCTCTACCGAACAACCCGGCGTTGATGTGGTCCGGTGCGTCTTCTTTAATAGCGCCCTACGGAACCCGAGTTCAGGTTATGCATCGCCGTTTCAAATCTAGTTCGGCTGATGTTGGCCCCTGACCCCATTGGACAGCACAGCTTCCCCACGAGTGCAAGGATTGTGGCGGGTAATGAAATTCTCAAACTAACACGAATCAGGGCTTATATAATCGACGACAAGTCGTTTATTCTGCCGTCTTCTTCACTTGAATGGTGTCGAGTCAATCCAAAGCTTCCTGTTCAACCTCTGCTGGCTGGGGGCTTCTATTGTCTACACGCCCGTATATGTGTGCTCGTCTGGTGGATCGTACTACACCCTGCATGCCGCTCTATCAACATCTCTTCCCTTGACCGCATAAACGTCGATTGGTTAGTCGTTCTCGTGATTAGATCCCTCAGCCGAACGGTAATAACAAAAGATTAAGTTCAGGGGTGCATGGCGGGCATCAGCCCATACGATACTATTTCTCGAATAGGTTTGAACAATGGTCGAACCTCATCGGTCAACGTCAACGCCGAGTTTTCCATTTTTCCACATCGACCCAAGGTGGGTTCTAGACTTGTACTGGAGGGTATAAAATCAGCCAGGTAAATGCAGACTCCCTCATCTCGAAACCCACGAGCCGCGATATACTCTACCTCCAATGTCTGACTCAGTTCCTTACTTCATTACCTCGACTTATAACGGACAACCCGTTGGGCTCTTGCCCGTCACTTCCACTACCAAGCGACAGACCAATGTTCCTGTCGTGCTCAATGGTAGAGTTCGTGACGTACGTGTTGATTCTCACCCGCTGGGTATATAAGACTCACGTCCATAGTGGACTGCCTCGCAAAGCATTACCGAAAGTGGCCCCGTGAAGTTGGGGATCAACGTTTTCCCATATACCCTTCAGTCAGATGGCAACGTTGTGGCCACCAACGATCCTGACCAGTCCCAAGACTGGTACATCTACCCTTTTGATACGTCAAACAATCTGTTCTAGTGAGCACGCCTTCCGTCTGAATACGTCGCTTGCTCAAGCGTTCGATGACTAGCATCGGAGCCAATATCGAGATGACCGAAGTGTGGACTGCAGAGTACACTGGAGGACCGGTATGTCGCATTTCCACCAGGTATAACCGTAATTTTCACGAGTCTCGTGATATCCACAGATCAGGCTCGAGCCGCTCTCTGAAGGCCGTCCCGAGCAGATCTTCCAGTTCACCCATCGCCTCTTGAACTGAGCACATCTCAAGTCGGATCATGTATGACAAGGTGGCTTCGTGATTTGTCGTAACGGAGCGTCGTGTAGTCTGTACGAGTTGTGTTGATCAAATATTGGCTTGGGATTGACGATCGTCCGAGTAACGGCACCGGCAGATTGGGCTGACAATGTGCAGGTCGTTTGGTGAGAACGAGTGAATATAAGAGGGCTACGTGCTTGGATAGCGAGCGAGAAGACGACGACTACACAGTTCAGTGCGCTGTCGTCGTCGTCGTAACGTTGGTTGCAATGCGACAGTGAGTGTGATAGAGAGCGCTAGGGCGATAGGTGGAGGTGAGGGGCGAAGGTATGAAGTGAAACGGGAGGAGGGGGCAAGGTAAAGGCTAAACAGGTGGCGTGAGAATGGTTTATTCCCAGCCTCACCCCGACGACCATGGCATATATATATACTCCGCCGCTGCATCTGGCACCACAGAGGTAATCTCTACCGCCCTCCCCCGCCACTTTCCTCCTCCCGTCCCGGCGACGACGATTTCGTGTCATCGTCGCACCCACCATGACAGCGTAAGTAATCCCTACTCTCTCATCCCGATGACGACGACAGCGACACGCCACACGCCGCTTCTGCGCCCACCACAATAGTGTCAGGTATGCAAACGCTCGCGAGACGATAGTCCTCTCCTTTTCCCCCTGGCTTGCACTAGCGATATGACTCCCGGTCTACGACACTGCAACGATGGCCACGACGATGACCACGACGACCCGATGACGAAAACGGCGACATCCCAACGATGAGGCTCACAATAGATTACTACTTTCTTCTTGTAATTACTTGCTCATGATCTACTTGGACTTGCTTGGCTGATGTCGATGCGCCACCAACAGGTAGGTCCAAACGAAAGAATGCTCGCATCCCATGCACAAGTCCATCATACTAACGACCGGAACAAAGAAACCTAATGCCAGATTGAGCTTCATCTTCGATCTATAGTATATGCGTACCGTCAGCCACAGACGTCTGAAAGCGAATCCGTCAAAACGGCTCGAAACAATACCCTGGTATACCCCAGGTCCCACCGTGAGTTTTCCTGAAGATGTACGATCCAAAACGCATACAGAGTGTCCAGTTTCGCATCTTCGTCCAAGACGACGGTGACGACATGGTCTTGCAACGTGCCTATGACCCGTTCGTGTTTAGATATGAGCAATGTCAGAAACGGAAATTGAGGACACTCTTCTGCAGGCAAAGTAAGGAGTGGTGTCAGAGCGTGTGCTTGCTGAGGAACGTGGGATCAAAAGAGGGACTCAGGAACGTATCAAGAAAACTTTACCATGTGATGGACGCCGACGAGCGGTTTACCAAGTGCAGCAGCAAGGGTCTTGGCAGCGTTTGATCCGACACTGAGACAGCCACCGACACCTATTGTCACGTCCAATTACTTCAAACAACAATGAAATGTATCCAAACGCGCCAGGTCCTCTTGTAAACGCAATTCCGTCAATGTGTTCCATCGACATCCCGGACTCCTTGAGAGCTCTCTGCACTGCGACAGGCTGCACAAACAGCTTTTTTTCAGCCTACCTGGGCGCGCTATGTACCACTGAACACTCACCATATTACGCTGATGACCCTCGATTGCAACTGTTGGGTGAATACCACCAAAGTGTTCGTGTCTGTATGCGTGGTAGACAATAGCAAACAAGGATGGGCTCGTGAACATACATACAAGTCGTGCTGTTTGATTACGACGTTAGAAAGTATCTTCCGTGACGAAGACACGACTGCCGCGCATGTATCGTCTGCAGAACTCCCCATGGCAAGTACCATAAAGTGCCTGGACCTATTACCTACCAACAAAGATGGCATCTTGCTTAGAAAAAAAGAAGAAAAAGAAAAGTGCGTATGGCTCGTACATTCATGGGCAAATTTTGAAGTGGTTGAACGGAAGAGTATGAACAGTAGTTTAGCTTAGCTAATCAACTATGACCATTATTTCATCGTTTTATAAAGCATCCAAACTTAGAGGCTGGCGCATTTCCACTGCTGAAACGTCTGCCCGACGTCAATTTCCAAAGAACCGTAATATGCCTTTCTTTTATCCTCTGTACCACTTCTTCACGTTCTCTTTTTCTACACCCGTATTGCATCGTAACGAAGCTCGTGTGTCGTTGTCCAGTCAACCTCGTACATCTCATCCTCGTTAGGCATGTTCTTTCCGGTCGGAGGGATCTTACACGTTTCTTAAACAAACTCCCTCGACGACGTAAAAAATACATACCTCGTGCATCGCTGTACCTGCGTCCGATTCAACCTGTGTACTAATACGCACGACATGTGGAGACGGGTGGTATTCCGATTGTGATTCAATTCGTGAACGCGAGCCGTCATCGGCCCAAACGATGGTAGTCAGGTTTGGATCACCCTTGTTCCTAAGGACGATCCGAAAGTTCAAGTTTGCCAGGAGACAGTTTGCATACCTATTGAAGAGGGTGATATGGGACAAGATGAACGTGAAAAACAAGGAAAACGCACAGCTTCGATATCATAAAGAACCTGTCGTGAAACCGATGAGAGTTTCACTTTCGAGAGATAACCATGTAAGCTCACACGGCGAAATGATAATAAAATTGATGGTAAACAACAGCCAGGATCAGTTCCAGTACTGCTGCAACGCTCGCCACGAGTCCAGTTTCTATAGTCAGCTTCGTCAACCTGACCAAGACGGACTTGTCGGTTTCAAAGCTGAATTTAGGAGGACCGAGCTACATATCAAAATGATTAATGAGCTCGGGAGTTAGGAGAGACCAACGTACGCCGAGGACCATGAAAGCTGTGATAGAAATATCACATATAGCACTACTTGCGAGCCAAGTCTGTGGTATCTGTCATGTACAGCTATAGATTTTGTACAGCGAACTTGCCACGAGCCAAGGTGAGACAGGCGATGACTCGAATGATACGCTTCCATCCGAGTATAAGTTTATTAATATACTTGAAGGAAATAGCCCATCATCAACCTATTCAGAAATTTAGTTACAGAAGTTCAGAAAAGAAGATGATCTCAACCTACAACTGAAAGGCATATAATACTTGCGAGTTGGAGAAGAGAGAACTAAACAGAGATGAATTCAGGGTGGTTGAAGTTTAGCATGACGCTTACCATTATTATAGGGATCGGAATCAATCGAGATTTTCGAAGAAAGGATATCCTCCAACAATAAAAGGCTTGAACCAGTGTCGTGACTACTTCATATTAGCATTATTTGAACAAGGCGACACTTTTGCTTACCAAACCCAGTTATGGGTATTAAACATTCAGTGAATAAATTACTTGGAGTGACCCCGCCGAGAGTTCCCGATAACCCTTCCCCAGTTGTCAAAGGTGTAAACGAAAGCCATGCTTCAGTCGATGCCATCCAAAAACCATAAAATATCATCGCAGTCATCGCAATTTCCAGCACAAGGATGGCCGCCACTTGAAAAGCAAAATACAATCAACCGTGGCATCGTGAAGAAGTACAAAGGTTACCAAAAATCTTGATGGATTTTCGGTCTGTGGGAAATCTGGTAAAGTAGATATCTGAGGGAGAAGTAAATGACAGATTTTCGGAATTGAAATCAGGATTGAAAAAAAAAACATACAGGCCTGAACGAAGAGGACTCCCATGAGCCCAAAGCAAAACATATAGCCAATCACCTATGTATCGTACAGCGTCAGTGCAAAAAAAGAAACAATTTGGTTCGTACAAATGGCCCATAGCTAATGACACATAAGAGTTGGTGAAAATTGGCTGAGATGACAAGAAATTCGCGTACAAAGCGGCAATATAACTAAATGATGGGTTAATAATAAACGATGCCAGCTGGAATCATGACCGACGCACTTCATCGCTTGTATTTTGGATTCGCTTGAGCCTGTTCCGTCCTGGGCTTGAATTCTCGCATAGTCATCACTTATATACACAATATCAATTGCCGTGTGTGCGATACAGGAGATTCCAGCCACGGATTTGACAAAGTTTGATCAGAATGGATGGCACTGCTCACAAGACTCTCACGTACTGATCGGGTGAGTTACATAAAAACGATCCGGACGAATCCGATGACGAGCACCGAAAAGAGAATCGCACGCGGGCAAGACTAACCGTAAGGATAGAGTCACCATCAATCTGTATGCAAATGTCACGCTAGCATACCGCTACGAACAAATATCAATCAACTCGAACGCACCAAAACATACAAATGACATATCACGTCAGGCGGCGAGCCTTCGGGATCAGAACGTATCGCCTCCGGGCGTCATGGATAGGGCTGTGGTTCCATACAGAAAAAAAAAGGTATGTGATGGAAGTTCATGTTCGTCAACTCAGAGATGGACGTTGCATGTCCATGGACGCGTTTTTCTCTCGAATAAACCCTATGCGCGTACATGAGGAATCGTAGTGGTGTCAGTGTTCATAATATCATGATTCATGATGAGCGAACTTGTTTACCAGAACGTTGATAGTGGCATAATCAACCAGTGCATTATCCGATGACAGTTAACAGTCAAACTCACGTTGGCTCGAACGCCGCTTGATAAGTATTAAGTACCGGAAAAGCACAGGCTTAGTAGTCGAGACTCTACTAACACGCCTAATTGAACTGTGGTGGTGTTTGTTACACAGAATGAAAAACAAATCAAGTAGCTCGAAATGATGCCAACTGAATCATCTTCTCGATCCATCTTGTCACCTTCAACATCCACCTCCAAGAAATTGCAGCGATGGTAGATGAGAACAACTGGGAAAGATGTCGCATGGAATCGCCTGCCTGTCAAACGGGACCCTGAGCGCTTGCCGTTCCTCGATCGATCCCAGTAAATTCGACCTCATCCAAAACTTCCTACGCCTCTGTGATGCCCAACACGTCCGCAACGATCCTCCGCACTCGGTCCGCCACCCCGTTTTCCGAAACCAGCGTTTCTGGAGACAGTTGGTCCTCCCTGAAAGAAAACACGATCCGCATACAGTTCTGAACACCCAGATTCTGAATTGCAGTGATCGCCAAGCCGTGATACAAACTCGTCAAGCGCACAGCCCTATACCGTCTGTATGCACAGTAGTAGACGATTATAAACCAGTTCTTACTCATGAGCATGCATACAAGCTGATTATAACGTTGGAAAGTATCTTCATGAAGAAGACACGACTGCTGCGTACTACGTGTCATCTACAGGACTTTCCACGGCGAATACCGTGGGATACCTAGATGAATTTTCTGCCAATAAAAAAATGGCATGTTTTTTTTGTAAAAAAGAACTGTGTGTGTGTGTGTGTCGTACATTCATGAGCAACTTTTGAAGCGGTCGAGCGGTGGATTCGCGTTGACGAACGAACAGCAATCCGAGTGGATTTGACGAATGTTAGCTTAGCCAATGAATCATTGTCCCTCGCTATAGTCATCCTTACTGGGGCTAACATTCTGTCTTTGGAACAGAGTTTAGAAGAAGAAAAAATGGCCACCCAGTATCAGCTATGCTTCTTTCTTCAATTAGTCGCCTTGATTTCCCACCGGAGACTAATACGCTCTTAGAACACCCTTGGTTTGTACCACTCGACTCGTTCAGCTACATCGTTCTTGGTAATCGAAGCGTAATCGGTCACCGGTCGTAACGATCGGAAGCATGGTTCCCTCAAACATCGACCTCACGTACACTAACCGTGTCTCAAAACTGACACCCAGAAAGTTTGTACATTACATTTTCACCGACACATTTCCCAGACATCAATTTTCAGAGAACTGTTAGACACCTTTCTTTTATCCCCCCTCTCCACATCCTGCTTTTCTATACCTGTATTGAGTTATCATGATGCTCATGTGTCGTCATCTGGTCGACCTCATAAGTTTGATTTTCGTCGGACATATTCTTTCCGGCAGGGGGGATCTTACACAGCTCATAATCAAACTTGCTCGATGGTGCGAAGGGTACGTACCTCGCACATTGCTGTACCCACGTCAGATTCAACCTGAGTGTGAATGTGCACAACATCAGGAAGTGGACATTCTGGTCGTAAATGCAAGCCAATATCAGCCCAGACAATGGCAGTCAGATTTGGATCGCTCCTGTTCCTGAGGACCAGCCGAAATTTTAGGGTTGCCAGCAGGCAGTTTGCGTACCTATCAATGAGGGAAGTGTAGGATACAAGGTGAATGTGAAGAGAAAATGAAAACACACAGTTTTGATATCATAAAGAACCTGTCATGACATTGATGAGAATGTTATTCTCTAAGGATAACCATATAGCTCACACAGCGATATGATAAAAATTACGATTATAAACAGTACCCAGGATCAGTTCCAATACTGCTGCAATACTTGTCACAAGTCCAGTCTCTATAGTCAGCTTTGCCAACTTGATCAAGACAGATTTGTTGGTCTCAAAGCTTGATTTCCAAGGAGAAAACTGCACACAACAAATGATAAATCAAGTTGGATGTAGGAGAGATCAACTAACACTAAGAACCATTAAAACTGTGATAGAAATATCACATACTGTATAGTGCTACTTGCAAGCCAAGTCTGGGGTGTCTGTTAGTATGTACAGCTTTAAAGTTTATATAGCAAACTTGCCACAAGCCAAGGTGAGATATAAAACTCAGCTGACATGGATCCATTCTGGGAGAAAGTTTCATTTGAAGGAAATAAAGCCTCATTAGCCTGTTCAAGAATTCAGCTACAAAAACTCGAAAAAAAAAAAATCTCAATCTACAGATGAAAGGCATATAATGCTTGCAAGCTGGAGAAGAGAGAACTAGACAAAGATGAATTTAGGAGGGAAGGAAATTAGTATAGTGCTTGCCATTATTATAGGAATTAGGATCCATCTAGATTTTTGAAGAAAAGATATCCTCCAACAATAGAAGGCATGAACCAATGTTATGACTGCTATAAATGAGCACTTTTTAAGAAAGGTAACATATTTTCTTACCTAGCCCAGTGATGGGTGCCAAACATTCAGTGAATAAATAAATTGGAGTGGTATCACCAAGGGCTCCCAATATCTTTAACTCTACCTCCTCCCCATATCTCACAAAAATTGCAAATAAAAACCACATTTGGATTGATGCTGTCCAAAAGCCATAAAATGTCATCACAGTTATCACAATTTCCAATACAAGGATGGTTGCTACTAGAAATACAAAAGTATAATCAATGGAGGTATCATAGAGAAGTATGAGAATCACCAAAAATCTTGATGGCTTTTTGGTCGGTGGGAAATCTTGTAAAGTAAATATCTGCGGAGAAAGTAAAAACCAATTTCCAATTTGAAATCAGGATTAAAAAAACACACAGGCCTGAACAAAGAGGACACCCATAAGCCCAAAGCAAAGCGTATACCCAATGGTCTAAATATCATACAGCATTAGTCCAAGATAAAAAAACATTTCGACACGTACAAACGGCCCAAGGCTGGTAACACATGGGGTAAGACAAAAGAGAAATGGCAAAGTATTTACGTACTAAGCATCCAAAAAACTGAATGATGGGTCAGTGAAAAACGATGCCTGTTAGGATCATGAATAACGTACTTCATCGCTCGTACCCTGGGCTTGCTTGAACCAGCTCCTTCCTACATCCTTGCATAGTCATTACTTATATACGCAACATCATTTCCGCATGCATAACCTGGGAAAACCGGATCACGGATATGACTAGATGGTTTGATCAGAACGGATAACACTGCCCACAAGACTCTCACGTACCGATCAGGTTAGTAAGAAATGATCTGAACGAATCTCAAATTTTCAGTATGAGTGCGATACATAATGCGAGCATCGAAACAGAAATCGCGTGCAAGCGAGACTGACCGTGTGGATAGGATTACCATCATCCTACATGCAAATATCCTAACAGTATGCTTCCATGAACGGCCAATATCAGTCAGCTTGAACGCCCCAAAACTTAAAAAATTACGCGTCACAGGAGATAACACGCCTTCGGGATCAGAACATATCGCCTCCGGGTATTACTATGAATACGGCCGTTATCTTGCACTAATAAGAAAGAAAGAAAAAGGCAGGACGCTAACCTATTTGACTCATTTCGCAACTCACCATAGTGTTAGTGATAGACGGACGTTCCATGTCCATATTCACGTTCAACCGCTCTTGAATAAACCCTGTGCGTATACATGGGGAAAAATTTAGTTATCCGTGGCGGTGTCGGTTCCATCATAATGTTAAACATCGCTATTTTAAACTCCGATAATGGTGGGGCGGAGGGAGTTCTCCGTCAGCAAGATGCCAGCCTGAGGCACCCAAAGTGGGGCTCGCATGCCGGGACCGACGTTGCCTTTGCACTTCTGCGCTAAGCTAGATTTTTTTGTGCCCATGCGATACCACGCGGGGATCCAAGCCCGCGTGATCCCACTCTCACCGGGAGACCGGCCACAGTTCACTGATAATCAAATTAATTTTGGTTTGATGCATTCGATACCGGAAAGGTACTATGTAATGCGCGAACCATGCACATATCAGCAGATTATAGAACAAGTCGAATAAGCATGGCCCCGCAATGTAATACAACAATGCTTATATCTCGTACGGAAAAGTCCATCATACTAAACGACGGTGAACAAAAGAAACTGATGTCAAGCCTCTTGCATCGCCTCGACCTATGCATACCATCAGTTCACGACACTATCTAAAGTGAATGGGACGAACGTACAGAATCACCAAACGGCTCGAAATGATGCACAAGTATATCCCACACTTTCACAGACACCACCAAGTTTTCCTAAGGACGTATGGTCCCACTACGAGCCCCAGAACCACACAGGCTTGTCGACATCTTCGTTGAAATAGCATACTGGATAACGTAGAAACGCACACGGAATGTCCAGTTTAGCATCTCGACGACATGGTTTGCAACAGCATCGTGTTATGTTTAAATGCGTCTACAACTTCCTGCTAGCGTTCTCGACCGACATCGTGACACAGATGCTCAGTGAGACTATTGGACAGCAATGGCGGTGCCGTCGAACACGGCGCATCAGTCAATATCACGGGCGTGATGTTGATGCCACGCACGGTCAACATCCAAGCGAAGCCCTACATGTGCCGCTTGATCGCCAATGCATGCGTCTCTGTCATGTCCTCCTGCAAAACCCACGGCACGTCATCGAAAAAGTGCGGATCACAGATCCCAAACACGTCCCGATTCAAGGATCCAAGTAGCTCATGCCGATGTAGGAGACCACTCCCGTCAGGCGCCAGATATAGGGGAGCTCACCTCCCGGACAGGCCCGCAACAGTACTACCTCCACCTCTTCTTCCCAATCTATCTTGTCACCTTCAACATAAAGCCCAAGAAATCGCAGAGCGACACTAGGGTAGGACACTTGAGAAAAACGTCGTGCGAAATAACTTTGTCAAAGGCAACTTTGAGCGCTTGCTTTGCCTCGATTGATGCCAACGAATCTAGTCCCAGCGATCCAAATCGACCTCGTCCAAAACGTCCGCAATGATCCTCGTCCACCATTCGTCTGCATACTTTCTGAACACTCGGATTTGCAGTGATCGCCGAATGCAAACTCGTCAAACACACCCTCCAACACTGCGCTCCGCAAACTTGCGCCACTACCTTGCTTTCTTTGGCCGCGACAACATTGGCCGTAATGAACTCGCGCGTGTCAGTCCAGCGGCTGGTGGAGTATACAGCGTAAGACCGGTTTTCGAGGATATGATCGCAAAGCGCTTCGAACATGTCAACGCTATTGAAAGTGTTCCGAGACGTCGCTCCGCATGTTCACCATAAAGCCCGTGACGTGCAGGAGCGTGTCCGCGAAAACAGGTTGGACACCTAAAGCAGTAGACAGCGTAATATCCGCGATGCCAGACGCACCGTCACCGTATGACATTCTTTGGCGTGGCCGACCACGCGAGGAAAGACGACCTCGTATGTGGCGTGTCACGAACACATCTGGAATCCCAAGCGGTTCGACGCAAGGAATACTACCAATTTTCATGTCTGTGTGCAGTGTAGACAATAAGTCAGAACGGGCTCATGAATACACATACAAGTCGTACTGTTAATCGTGATGTTGGAAAATATTTTTCGTGAGGGAGTCATGACCGCCGTGGTTTCGTCTGCAGGACTTTCCATAGCGAGTACCGTAAAATACCCTAGGGGCTCGAGATATCGATACGCACGACCGAGCTGTATCGACGTCGCCTCGACCTATGCGCACCATCTGTCCATGACATCGTCTGTAGTAAAACGAGACGAACGCACATAATCACTGAACGGCTCGAAATGATGCCCGGGTATATCCCACGCCTCAACAAACACAAGTCTTCCCGAGGACGTACGATCATACCAAGATCGCTGCAGAACCAGAGGCACGTCGGTGTATTAGTCGCCGAACAACGTAAAAATGCACCTGAAGGTCCGGTCTCGCGTCCTCGAGGACATGGTTTTGCAACAGGGTGTGTTGCATTTAAACGTGACTACGAACCGCCACCATCTCGATGCAGATACTCAACGAGCGTATCCGACAGCAACGGCGGTGCTGTCAGACACAGAGCATCGATCAACCCCACCCCCTTGACGTCGGATCCACGCACGGTCAACATTCAAGCGATGTCAAACGCGACGCGGCTCCGAACGACCAACCTATTCTGAATCAGAGCAAGTGGATAGACTCCAAAAAAGACGTACCACCAATCAAAACAGCACCCTGCCCGTGCCGTTCAATCGCTAACGCATGCGCCCTGCCATATCCTCTAACGAATACCACGACACCTTGTTGAAAAAACGCGGATCACCGACCCAAAACATATCCCGATTCAACGACCCAAGTCGCTCATAGTGATTGGCGAGACCAACCCCTGACTCCCATCGGGCACCAGATACAGCGGAACGCCGCTCGGACAGGCCTGCAACGGTACCATCTCAGCCTCTTCTTGCCAATCCGTCTTTTTCTCGACGTCCACCCCCAAGAAATCGCAGAGCAGCGCCAGGGTAGGACACTTGAGAAAAATATCGTGCAGGATCGGCCTGTCAAACGCGACTCTGAGCGTTTGCCATCCTTTAATCGAGCCAAACGAATCCAATCCGAGCGTTCCCAACTCGACCTCGTCCGAAACGTCCTCCACCTCTGCGATCCCCAACACGTCCGCGGCGACCCTCTGTACTCGGTCCACCACTCCGTTCACCAACGTCTCCAGGGACGGTCTACCGAGCGTGTCCTCCCCGAAAGAAAGCACGGTCCGCGTGTTCGACCGCGACCGTCCAAAGATGACGCTCTTCAGAGATGCAGGCGTGATTATCGCTTTGAAACTCGTCCTCGTACGATTCGAACGCTCGGATTCGCAGCGATCGCCAAGCCGCGATGCAAACTCATCAACCGCACCCTCCCGAAACTACTTGTGTCACCGCTTTCATGTTTTCTGCTGCGACGACGTCGGCCGCGATGAGCCCACACGAGTCGATCCAGCGGTTGGTGTAACACGAGATATAAGATCGGTTTTCGGCGATGTAATCGCGGGGAACTTAGAGCATACCAGAGCTGTCGTAAATGTTCCAAGACGTTGCTCCGCACGTTCACCACGAAACCTGTGATATGGAGGAGCGTGTCCTCGAAAACAGGTTGCGCACCTAAAGCAGTGGACAGCGTGATGTCCGCGATGCCAGACGCGCCGTCACCACTAACAGTGAACAATCGCATCGTATGATATTCCTTGGCATGGTTGACTATGCGAGGAGAGTACGCGGCGTGAGCTGTTGGATGAATACTACCAATGTTCATGTCTGTTGTATGCATGCTTCACGATAACAGGCCAGGATGGACATGGCACATACAAGCTATGCTGTTTGATTACAGTATTGTTGGAAAGTATCGTCCGTGACGAAGACATCGGACAGCCACGTAGGCATCGTCTACAGAACTTTTCATGGCGAGTACCGTCAATTACTTGGACCCATTATCTGCAAATTATAAAGAATAGCAGATAACTTGGAAAGAAATAAAAAAGAGTGCATATCTCGTACATTGGTGAGCAACTTTCGAAGTCGCATCGACGAACGAACAGGACACAGAGCGAGATAGTACGTGCTTTCCGACGTCATAATTACGATGAACAGCATGATCTGTAGGTATGTGTACGAGTATGTCCCATGAAGAGTGTGTCAAAACATACAATGGGCCATGCTTGGTCATCTGAGATAGCTTGTGACAAAGACACAACTGTGGCGCGAACGCCGTCAAAGTGCTCATATGCGTAATCCTCCCGACGATGCGTTCTTCCTCCTTGCCCTTCTTATACCCGATCCGACACTTGCCGCTGTACACCGTCTGAAACTCCCCAAATCAGCAACATCGCATTATACAACATTCCCATGCGCCACCTCGAGAAAAAGGACCTTGGGTAACAGACGAGGAAATCGTTACACACGCACAATGATCCATGGCTTTTTGGACAATCGGTTCTCCATGTTCGTCACGAATTCATTACACAGTCTTCGGCATCTCATTTAGGATCTCGCAACGTAAAGACGATGTATAGTCTATAAAATACGTCCAAATTGTGTAACGAACGAAGGAAACGAAAGCACTCACGCTGAGTTCTACCTCCAAGCGGTGTCAAAACGCCATGTAATACTCCGGATCGCGGATCGCGTCCTTGTCGCATTCATTAGAGTCATCTTGTTAAAGGAGTCCAGTACGCATAACGAGAAGTGCGTCAAGCCATACAATGAGCCACGCCAGGGTCGTGTCCAGTCATGAAAATGGAGTGGCCAACCATGTCTTACCCTGAACGAAATTATACAATTTCCCGACGTGCGGCCGGAACCTCGAAGCCATCTGTATTGCTGGCGAACCCCAACACACGTTTAAATCGATGTTAATCAGAGAAAGAAAAACGCACGACGCTAATCACGCGCAACTGCTCGTCCTTCCATCCATCGAGGTCATCGTCCATATCCCAGTCAACTGATGTATCAGTTTGCCTTCGAACGCGTCGAGTCCAGGAATAGCCGGCCACAACCATCGACTCAAGCGCTCCACATCGAAGAAAACGAAATCGGTGGTGTCTTCAGATACTCAAAGCACATCTCGGAGTCTGGACTAGCTCGACGAATGCGCAGGCGCCACTTTCCCGCGGCTCCGTCGTAGTGGACATGGATAAGTTCATGATACAACGCCCGAGCCCGAATTCCCCGAATACATTTTCCAAATAAGCACGTATCTCGGACCCAGGTGCATAGAAAGGGGACCACTCCGTCTGCAAAATATTGGTGCGAGCGTGTGATCGTTAGGACGTCGACTTACTTTGCTTTCGAACATGAATTGGCACTTGGCGGCAAGTTAGAGATATGTCGTCCACAAATAGAACGAGATTTTATACCGTATGGGAAGGAACATCACAAGCAATGCCCTGAAATAAAACGTGAGCGTGGCCTACAACCTGTTCCAAGGCGCAATGCACGAACAGAGCATCTTGTTAGAGTACCATATTCATCCAATGCCAGAGCTCTTCTCGTAAATGGTTAGATCAATGTTCTTCATTTGCTGTGAAAACCTGATGTAATCAAGGGGTTGCACCTAGTTAATTACGAAAGGTGATCATATACACACACCTAATACCCATCGCAATACCGCTGTAACCAGCCCGAATGACGACCACCCGAGCGAAAACGTCAGGCGATAGATTGTGTTGCCTACGATGATGGATTGTTTATCGTCTCTCAACGGGCCTCACATATATAGAGCAGTAGACCCTCTTTAAGCATAACCATTATCACTGCTTCCTCGGTGCGCCCAGTGATATTTTAAAGGGCAGTGGGAAGACGGGATACCTCCGACTTGCACACCAAACAAATGGTGAGATACTTAAAACGTCATGAATCTCATCATTTCGTTCAGAAAACGAGACGGTGCAATATAGAACGTACGATCCAAAGGTACATTTGGACGCCGCCTCGCTCGCCTTTCTTTTTTTTCATACGAATGGTAAAGACCAGGATTCGGAGATAGATTAATTAGAGATTGCGGTCGTCAGATAGAGTCTCGATACTCCATTTTGAGCGAAGTTCCACTGAGTAATCGTCGTAGTCCCCTTGGAGGAATCTATACATAGATGTCCACCCGATCATGGCAGCATTATCTAGAATAAACACCATGTTAATGCGTATGACAAGGGAATATATGACGTCGTTCACCCGTGCAGAGTTCCATTGGGGGGTACACGAGCGCTATTTTATCACTAGGGCTGTACTTGTCCAGCGCATCTCTGAGCCTATGCAAATGCCATCAATATATCTCACCAGCAACAAAATCAAATCCGCAGACCTAGATCTCAAAAACGCATTGCTGGCAACACCACCACTAGCCACCACATGTCGCACATCGATTCCCTGACTCCGTAACAAAGCGTGACACTGTACCAGCTTGGTACAGAGTTGTCGCGCTGCACCGTCCTGAAATGCTCGCCCGAGAGCACGTCGATGTGACTCGGTAAGCGGTGCCTTTGCTCTAAAGACGTGTCTTTCTACTGCAG
The DNA here is from genome assembly GCA_038094715.1 of Heimioporus punctisporus. NCBI lineage: Eukaryota > Fungi > Basidiomycota > Agaricomycetes > Boletales > Boletaceae > Heimioporus > Heimioporus punctisporus. The sequence goes on along the minus strand of JBBPUN010000035.1, from coordinate 16,409 downwards.
AGTGAAGACCACTGAACGAGAACGCGAGTTCACCTGGCATTGGGATCGAAAAGGGTGATATCTCTAGAGCATCAGTGCCAACCGTCTCCCCGCGGCAAAAGTCTTCGAGCGCAGCGGCCGGTCCCCGCGTACCCCAGGGCATACCCAACATCCGAGCTACCTTGTCATACGCACGACCGACGCTCTCGTCAACCGAATCGGCAAGAATACGAAAACGACAGTGAGATGTTGCAAGCACGAGCAACGTGTGACCACCAGATATGAGCAATGTCAGAAACGGAAATTGGGGGCATTCTTCTGTAGGCAAAGTAAGAAGCGGTGTCAGAGCGTGTGCTTGCTAATGCACGTGGGATCAAAAGAGGGACCCGGGAACGTATCAAGAAAACTGCACCATGTGATGGACGCCGACGAGCGGTTTACCAAGTGCGGCAGCAAGGGTCTTGGCAGCATTTGATCCGACACTGAGGCAACCACCGATACCTAATGTCACGTCCAATTAGTTAGAACATGAATTAGATGTATGCGAACGCACCGGGTCCTCTTGTAAAGGCAATTCCGTCGATATGTTCCATCAACATCCCGGACTCCTCGAGCGCTCTCTGCACTGCGACAGGCTGCACAAACAGCTTGCTTCAGTCAACCTGGACGCGCCATGTCCCGCTGAACACTCACCATATTACGCTGATGACCCTCGATTGCAACTGTTGGGTGAATACCACCAAAGTGTTCGTGTCTGTATGCGTGGTAGACAATAGCGAACAAGGATGGGCCCATGAACATACATACAAGTCGTGCTGTTTGATTACGACGTTGGAAAGCATCTTCCGCGACGAAGACACGACTGCTGCGCACGTATCGTCTGCAGAACTTTCCATGGCGAGTACCGTAAAATGCCTGGGCCTATTGCCTGCCAATAAAAATGGTATCTTGCTTAGAAAGAAAAAGGGAAGAAAGGTGCGTATGTTTCATACATTCATGGGCAAATTTTGAAGTGGTTGAGCGGGTCAACGAACGAACGGGACGCTGACCGAGTTTGAACATGAAAAGTAACTCAGCTTAGCTAATCAACTATGAGTATTACTTTATCAGAAGCTTCCGAAAGAAGCTGTTTGACACATCTCCCAGACGTCAATGTTCAAAAAACAATACACCTTTCTTTTATCCTCCCTGCTGCTTCCTCACGTCCTCCTTTTCTACACTCGTATTGAATCGCAATGAAGCTCGTGTGTCGTTGGCCAGTCAACCTCGTACATTTCATCATCGTTAGACATGTTCTTTCCGGTCGGAGGGACCTTACACATTTTTTAAAAAACTCTCTCAATAATGTGAAATATACATACCTTGTGTATCACTGTACCTGCGACCGATTCAACCTGAGTGCGAACATGCACGACATGTGGAGATGGATGGTATTCCGATTGTGAATGCGAGCCATCACCGGCCCAAACGATGGTAGTCATGTTTGGGTCACCCTTGTTCCTGAGGACGATCCGAAAGTTCAAGTCTGCCAAGAGGCAGTTTGCATACCTATCGATCGAAGAGGGCGATATGGGACAAGATGAACGTGAAAGACAAGGAAAACGCACAGCTTCGGTATCATAAAGAACCTGTCATGAAACCGATGAGAATTTCAGTTTCGAGGGATGACCGTGTAAGCTCACACGGCAAAATGATAGTAAAATTGATGGTAAACAACAGCCAGGATCAGTTCCAGTACTGCTGCAACGCTCGCCACGAGTCCAGTTTCTACAGTCAGCTTCGTCAACTTGACCAAGACGGATTTATTGGTTTCAAAGCTGAATTTCGAACGACGAAACTACACATCGCAAATGATAAATGAGCTCGGGAGGCAGGAGAGATCGACATACGCCGAGGACCATGAAAACTGTGATAGAAATATCACATATAGCACTACTTGCGAGCCAAGTCTGTGATGTTTGTTACGTACGGTTCTGGATTTCGTACAGCGAACTTGCCACAAGCCAAGGTGAGATAGGCGATGACTCAAATGATATGCTTCCGTTCGAGTATAAATTTATCAATATACTTGAAGGAAATAGGCCGTCGTCAACCTATTCAGAAATTTAGCTACAAAATTTCAAAAAAGAAGACGACCTCGACCTACAATTGAAAGGCAAATAATGCTTGAAAGTTGGAGAAGAGAGAACTAGAGGTAGATGAATTCAGAGTGGGGGAAGTTTAGTATGGCGCTTGCCATCATTATAGGGATTGTGATCAATTGAGATCTTCGAAGAAAGGATATCCTCCAACAATAGAAGGCTTGAACCAATGTCGTGACTACTTTAAATTAGCATCTTTTGAACAACCCAACACTGTTGCTCACCAAGCCCAGTTATGGGTACTAGACATTCAGTGAATAAATTACTCGGAGTGATGCCACCGAGAGTTCCCGATATCCCTCCCTCTTCCCCAGTTGTCAAAGGTGTAAATGAAAGCCATGCTTCAGTAGATGCCACCCAAAAACCATAAAATGTCATCGCAGTCATCGCAATTTCCAGCACGAGGATGGTCACCACTTGAAAAGCAAAAATACAATCAACTGCGGCATCATGGAGAATTGCAGGGGTTACCAAAAATCTTGATGGCTTTTTGGTCGGTGGGGAATCTGGTAAAGTAGATATCTGAGGACGAAGTAAACAATAGATTTTCCGAATTGAAATCAGGATTCAAAAAAAACATACAGGCTTGAACGAAGAGGACCCCCATGAGTCCAAAGCAAAACATGTAGCCAATGGCCTATGCAACATCGTACAGCGTCAGTGCAAAGAAGAAATATATTAATGCATACAAATGGCCCATAGCTAATGACACGCGGAAGGTAGGTGAAAACGAACAGAGATAGCAAGAAATTTGCGTACAAAGCGGCAATATAACTAAATGATGGGTTAATGATAGACGGTACCAGCTGGGATCATGACCGACGCACTTCATCGCTCGTATTTTGGATTCGCTTGAACCAGTTCCGTCCTAGGGATGAATTCTCGGGTAGTCATTACTTATATACACAACATCAGTTGCCGCGTGTGTGATATGAGATACTTCAGCCACGGATTTGACGAGAAAGTTTGATCAGAACGGATTGCAGTGCTCGCAAGACTCTCACGTGCTGATCGGATAAATCACATAAAAATGATCTGGAAGAGCGATATGCAAGACGAGCACTGAAACAGCAAGACTGACCGTACGGGTAGAATCAATATCAACCTGCCTGCAAACGTCACGCTAGCATGCCGCCGTGAACAGATAGCAATTAGCTCGGACGCACCAAAACGTACAAAATGACACATCACATCAGACAACGAGCCTTCGGGATCAGAAAGTATCACCTCCGGGCGTCATGAATAGGGCTGTGGTCCCACACAGAATGAGACGGAAGTTCATGTTCGTTAACTCAGACTTGGAGATGGACGTTGCGCGTCCGTGGACACGTTTTTCTCTCGAGTTAACCCTGTGCGCGTACATGAGGAAAACTTTCCGTAGCGGTATCAGCTTCCATAATATCATGATTTATGAGTTGACGGAACTGACAGTAGTACGATCAACTGATGATGATTGCAAACTCCGACGACGGTCGTCAAACTTGTGTTGGCTCGAATCGCCGCTCGACACCGGAAAAGTACAAGCCTGGGTTTATCACCAAAAAAACGAATCGACGCACGAAATCATCGCCAAATGGCTCGAAATGATGTCAAGGTATGTATATCCTACACTTTCACAGACACCACCAAATCTTGACAAGGACGATACAGCGGAACACCTCCTGAACACGCTTGAAACGGCACCATCCCGACCCGCTTCCCAATCCATCTTGTTGCCTTAGACGTCCACATCCGAGAAATTGCAGTGTTAGAATACTTGAGAAAAACATCGCACGGAACCGCCGGTCTGTCAAACGCGATCCCGAGCGCTTGTCGTGCCTCGATTCTCAAGAATTCAACCTCCTTAAAAACTTCCCTCTGCTATGCCCAACACATCCGCAACGTTCCTCCGCACCCCATTCTCCGAAATCAACTTCTCAGGGGACGGTCGACTGGGCGTGCCCTCTCCGAAAGAAAGCACGGTCCGCGTACGGTTCTGAACGCTCGGATTCGCAGGTGATCACTGATCGTTAAGCCGCGATACAAACTCGTCAAGCGCGCTGCCCTGTCTTGTCTGTGTGCATGGTAGACGATGACAAACCGGTACAGGCCGCCTATCCAACATTCAGGTCCGGCCACCAGAATCTCCCTGGTTCGTGTCACTCGATTCGTTCTTCACGTATACCAACCACGTTTCATGACAGACACCCAAAAAGTTTGTACATTACATTACACCATTCTTTTATCCCCCATCTTAAGGTCGTCATTTTTTATACCCATATTGAATCGTCACGAAGCTCACGTGTCGCTAGCAAGTCAACCCCGTACATTTCGTCTTTGTTAGACATGTTTTTTTCCGGTCGAAGGGATCTTATATGTCTTTTCTGTAAACAAACTCGCTCGACGATGTAAACGGTACATAGCCCGTGCATCGCTGTACCTGCGTCAGATTCAATCTGAGTATGAATATACACGACAGAAGGACCAGTCGTGAACGTGAGTCATCATCGACCCAGACGAGGTTTGGGTCACTCCTATTCCTGTCAATAAAAAAATGGCATGTTACTTGGGAAGAAAAAAGAACTGTGTGTGTGTGTGTCGTGCATTCACGAACAACTTTTTGAAGTGGTTGAGCAGAAGATTCGTGTCGACGAACGAACAGGAATCGGAGCTGGGAGCATAGACAGTTCGACCCTAACATCTACTCCCATCCATCCATCACAGCGGGTCTGATTCCTTGTCCTATATGTAGGCGGGTGACTTCCCTTGCTGCAGTCATCCTTACTCGGGCAGGTAACCTTTACTTCGATATTCTGCCTCTGTCATGGAGTTTGGCTTTCCGTGCGAAAATATATGACACTTGGAGCTACCTAGCAAGTTACCAGCTATACGTCTCTCTTCAATTCACCGCCTACCACTCCATCTAATTCTCTCGCTGGCACAGGAGAGTAGTACTCAGGTTCGGCTACCAGAACGCCTGTGGTTCGTATCCCTCGCCTCGTTGCCGCATCTCGGCAATCGGTATCATGTAATCGGTCACCGGTTTGACGAGAAGCACGGTTCCCTCAAACGTCGACTTCACATATGTACACTAACCGTGTTTCAGAACGGACTCTCAAAAAGTTTGTATATTACATTTTCACTGACACATTTCCCAGTCATCCATTTTCAAAGAATTGTTATATGCCTTTCTTTATCCCCCCCCTCTCCGCGTCCTGTCTCTCTACGCCTGTATTGAATGGTCACAATGCTCATGTGTCGTCGTACAGCCTTCGACCCCGTAAGTCTGATTTTCATTGGACATATTCCTTCTGGCAAGAGGGATCTCACACAACTTGTAAACAAACTTGCTCGATGGTGCGAAGGGTGCATACCTTATGCATCACCGTGTCTGCGTCAGTTTCAACCTGAGTATGAACATGCACGACATGAGGAGGTGGGTATTTTGGTCGTGAACGTGAGCCATCATCAGCCCAGACGATGACAGTCAGGTTTGGGTCACTCCTGCTCCTGAGAACCAGCCGAAAGTTTAGGTTTGCCAGAAGACAGTTTGCATACCTATCAGGTGGTAATATGGGATACGAGACGAATGCAGAGAGCAAGGAAAACATACAGCTTTGATATCATAAAGAACCTATTATGACGTTGAGATTATCGCTTTTGAAGGATAACCATATGGCTCACACTGCGATATGATAATAATATTCATCATAAACAACGCCCAGGATCAGTTCCAACACCGCTGCAATGCTTGTCACGAGCCCAGTTTCTATGGCCAGCTTCGTTAACTTGATCAAGACAGACTTATTCATTTCAAAATTGGATTTCGAAGGGCGGAGCTGCATATCGCAAATGATGAACAAACTCAGGTGGTAGGAGAAATTGACGCACTCCAAGGACCATGCAAACTGTGATAGAAATATCACATATAGCACTACTTGTGAGCCAAATCTGGGATGTCTGTTACATATAGCTTGAGAGTACATATAGTGAACTTGCCACAAGCCAAGGTGAGATGTTCAATGACTCAAATGTAGATCCGTTCGAGTAAGTGGTCAAAGGAAAAAGGCTCTCATTAATCTGTTCAGGAATTCAGCTACAAGGATATAAAGAAGATGATCTTAACATACAACTGAAAGGCATATAATGCTTTCAAGTTGGAGAAGAGAGAGCTAGACAAAGACGAATTAGAGGGCAAGAATTAGAGCATGGTACTCACCATCATTATAGGAATTGGGATCAATAGAGATTTTTGAAGAAGGGATATCCTCCAACAATAGAAGGTGTGAACTAATGTTGTGACTACCTTATATCAGCATTTTTTTTGAATAAGGCAACACGTTTTCTTACCAACCCCAGTGATAGGCGCTAGACATTCAGCGAATAAATAACTTGGAGTGGCACCACCGAGAGTTCCTGGTAATTCTACCCCATAAATTGCTGGCAATGTGAATAAAAGCCACGCTTCAATTGATGCCGTCCAAAAACCATAAAATATCACCACAGTCATCACAATTTCTAGTACAAGGATGGTCGCCACTGTAAACACAAAAATATAACCAAACATGAATTCATAGAGAAAAGGATTACCAAGAATCTTGATGATTTTTTGGTCTGTGGGGAATCTGGTAAAGTAGATATCTACAGACAAAGCAATGAACCAATTTCTAATTTGGAATTAAAAAGAAACGTACAGGCCTGAACGAAGAGGACTCCTGTGAGTACAAAGCAAAATGTATACCCGATGGTCTGTGTATCGTACACCGTCAGTTCAAGAAAAAAAGAAACAATTTGACACATACAAACGGCCCATAGCTAATAACACACAGAAGGTAGGACTAGGAGAATGAGTAGAGATAATATAATATTTTACGTACTAGGCGGCAAAAGGACTGAGTGACGGGTTAATTAAAAATGCTGTCAGTTGGGATCATGAAGGACGCACTTCATCGCTCGTATCCGCTTGGACCTGTTCCATCCTACGTCCTCGCATAGTCTTTGCTTATATACACAACATCAATTCCCGCGTGCGCGATCCGGGAGATCCGGACGACGGCTATGAAGAGAAGGTTTGATCAGAACTGATGACATTGCACAAAACTCTCACGTACCGATCAGGTGAATCAAAAACGATCTGGACGAAACTCAAATTTTTCAGGATGAGTGCAACACGCAAGTGAGCGTCGAGGCGAAAATCACGTACAGACAAGACTAACCGTGTAGGCAGAGGTACTGTCAATATACTTATAGATGTCACGTCAGCATGCCGCTTGGGGCAGATACCTTGAGCTCGAACTTCACCAGAACTTACAAAATAAAGCATCACATCAAACAACACGCCTTCTGAATCAGAACGTATCGCCTCTGACGGGCGTTGTGAGCAAGGCTGTTATCTTGTACAAAAAAGAAAGAAAGAAAAGGGCCATTAACCGGTCAGACATCAGTCTATCTTGGCGTTAGTGAGACGGATATCACAGGTCAATGGTCACGTTCCACTCTTGAGTAAACCCTGTGTGCGCTTACACGAGGAAAAAGGTAATCATCTGCAGCGGCGTCAGTGTTCATGATGATATGGTGGGCGTTGGCTGGCTCCATCATGACGGCACATTGTAATTTTAAACTCCGATAACGGTACTTGGATTAGTCAGGAAATTTGTCGTGCTCGAGATTCCCACACGCCTGATCGAGTTGTGCCGTCGTCGCCTCGACCTATATAGTACGCACACCGTCAACCGACACCAGAGCGAAAAACGAATCGACGTACAAAATCATCGCCAAACGACTTGAGATGATGCCCGAGTATATCCCACGCCTTGACGGACACCGCCAAGTCTTCCCAAGGACGTACGATCCCACCACGATCTCCCCGGAACCATGCAGGCACGTCGATGTCGTCGTTGACATAGTCCGCAGAACAACGTAAAAACGCACACGGAACGTCCAGTTTCGCATCCTCGACGACATGGTTTTGCAACAGCGTTGTGTTGTGTTTAAACGGTGCTTATGAACCGCCGAGCATCTCGATGCAGATACTCGACCAGCCTTGCCATATCCACCTTGTTGAAGAAAACGCGGATCACAGATCCAAAACATATCCCGATTCAACAACCCAAGTCGTTCAACCCCTGACCCCCATCGTGCACCAGATACAGCAGAACGCCGCTCTGACACGCTTGCAGCGGCACCATCTTCCCAATCCGTCTTTTCCTCGACATCCGCCCCCAAGAAATCGCAGAGCGGCGCCAGGCCGTAGGACACTTGAGAAAAATATCGTGCGAGATCGGTCTGTCCATGTCAAACGCGACCATAAGCATTTGCCATCCCTCAATCGAGCCAAACAAATCCAATCCAAGCGTTCCCAACTCGACCTCATCCGGAACGTCCTTCGCCTCTGCGATCCCCACCACCTCCGCGATGATCCTCTGTACCCGGTCCACGATCCCATTCCGCGAAACCAACATCTCTGGGGACAGCCACCGCGCGTTTCCTCCCTGAAACAAAACACGGACCGAGGCTCGAACGCGACCATCCAAAGATGGCGCTCTGCGGGGACGCAGGGGGTGATAATCGCGTTCGAATTCGTCTACATACAGTTCCAAACACTCAGATTTGCAGCGATCGCCAAACCGTGATGCAAACTCGTCAAACGCACCCTACGAAACTATGCTCCACGAACTTGCACCACCGCTTTTCCTTCCTCGGCCGGATTCGACACGAGAAATACCACCAGTATTCACGTCTGTATACGCGGTAGACGTGTCATCAGCAGAACTTTTCATGGCGAGTTGCCATAAAATAGCTGAACCTACTGCCAATAAAAAATAGTTGAAAAGACATAAAAAAGAGTGCATATCTCGTACATTCATGAACAACTTTTGAAGTGGTCGAAAGGGTGATTCGTGTCAATGAACGAACGAGAGTAGCTTAGCTAACCAATGATATTATCTAATAATTTCCTATTTGCTATGGATTGTATTCTTTTCTTTCCCTTCAGTCTCTTACCATCGACTGGAGGTCCGGCTGAGTTCTAACACATAGCACAACGACCGTGTCAGACGATGTCAAGCCAGCGTCGTAGTCACGTGACACCGTGATCGCGCCGTCAACGGACGTCTGTATCGTAACTACACTTTGTTCGTTTCATTGTTTAGTTTTACCTTGACATAGAACATTCTACAATGTTCTTTGTACCTTTCCAGTAGTGTATTTAAACGTCTATGATAGTTTACGCTACCTCAGCTCGTCCGTAGGACCGCGCTGAGGTGAGACTTTACTTACTTGATTGCTTACATCATTTACTCATTTCTTATTATGGTAGTATATCATTATAGGTATATTACATATAGCTCGTCCGTAGGACCGCGCTGAGTATATCATTATAGAATATACGGGCGTACCTTTAATAGACCGCTTATAGCCTGGATGCGTCCTGAGAGCGCTTCACAGGTACAGATATTATACGGCGCATAGAAAGATTGTAAGGTGTTCACCGAGTCGATCTCGCCAAGTCGCGCTGACTACTGGCCACTTGACTAGACTGCCTATCTTGAGGGTTCATTTTCAACTTCGGCTCACGTTACGGAGCGATCGTCACAATGTGGCATGTGGCTCGAGCGATCGAGATGCCAGTAAAGTGGCATTACCGGACGGCCGATACCCAGCCAATCGTCAATCCAAAGGCAAGTTTTCAACCAATCGCAGAAAATTCATACATGACGCTCTGCTACGATGAAACAAGAATCACCTTGTTACGCATGACACGACTCGAAATGACTACTTATTTCCCGGGTCTCAAAGCCATCATGTGGAAGATCTGCTGGGGACGGCCTTCGGAGAGCGGTTGGAGCCTGATCTGTAATTATTGTGGAATTTATGAAACTCAATGTTTTACTCGGAGGAGATAGGTATACCGGTCCTCCAGAGTATTCCCCGGTCCACACTTCGGGCCTTGGGTTACTACTGGTTGGCTTATCGGTCCCGATGCTAGTGATCGAACGCTTGAGTAAGTGACCGACCTAGATGGAAGATGTACTCACTAGAACAAGCGCTTTTCTTCATCGTAAGGAAATATGTACCAATCCTGAGATTGGTTTGGGTCATCGCTCGCGACAACGTTGCCATACTCCTTGAAGGTATATGGGAACTTGTTTATGCCCAAATTCATGGGAGCGTCTTCGAGGAGGCCGTGCGAGGCATTGAACTATAATACGTATCAGTCTCATTTTCCCTTTGCACTGGCGCGAGTGGGAGAAAATACAAACGTCAGCAATCCTACCACCGAGAACAACCGCCATGTTGGTTTGCCTCCTTGTGAGGGAGTCGTTGGGATAGATCCCAACGAGTTCCCCGTTATAAGTGGAGACAATGAAGCATCGAATTGGCTGAGACATTGGAGATGGAGTGCAATGTGGCTCGTGAATTTCGAGACGGGGGAGTCTGCATTTACATGGCTGATATTATATCGTTCAATACGAGCTCTAAAACTCACCATGGGTCTATGTGGAAAGTGGAAAAACTTGGCATCAGCCGATATCCGGGCGTTGTTCAAACCAATTCGAGAATCGTATTGTACGGACTGAATTTCCGTCTTGCGCCCTTGAAGATTGTCGTAATCCAATTGATGGACTCAACGATGAGAACACACCAATCGACGTCTATGCGGTTAGACGAGATGATATTAAACCAATTTGAGAAATCGTACTGCACGGACTGAATTTCCGTCTTGCGCCTTTGAACATTGTCGTAATCCAACTGATGAACCCGATAATGAGAATGCACCAATCGACGTTTACGCGGTTATCGGATGAGAAGATATTGGATACAGGGGTGTGTATCATAGTCCGTGGGGCACAATACATGAGATGGGCGTGTCTATGGCAGGTATCCCCAGCCGGCACTGGATTACTTGAAAAAGTCGGCGACATCGCCGAATAAGCATTGTCCCGCTCATATCTCGTATGGACAAGTTCATCGTATTAAACTCGAAATGACAGTGACCAAAGAAAACTAATTTCAAGCCTCGTGCGTCGCCTCGATCTATGCACACCGTCAGTCCACAACACTATCTATAGTGAGCAAGACGAATACATAAAATCACCAAACGGCCTAAAATGATGCCCAGGTACATCCCACATTTTCACAGACACCACCAAGTTTTCCCAAGGACGTATCGCTCCGGAACCACGCAGACACGTCGACATTGTCATTGACATAGCCGGCCGAACGACGCAAAAACGCACACGGAACGTCCAGTTTCACATTCTCGACCAGACGACCACATGGTTTTGCAATCGCGTCGTGTTGCGTTTAAACGTGCCTACGAACCGCCGAGTCACCTCGATGCGGATATTCGACGAGCCCTGCCATATATCCTCTTATGAATCCCACGACACCTTGCCATTGAAAAACACGGATCACAGATCCAAAACATATCCCAATTCAACGACCCAAGTCGTTTAGCCCCTGACCCCCATCGTACACGAGATACAGCGGAACGCCGCACGGACACGCTTGCAACGGCACCATCTCGACCTCTTCTTCCCAACCCGTCTTTTCCTCGACGTCCTCCCCCAAGAAATCGCAGAGCGGCGCCAGGGTACTAGGTAGGACACTTGAGAAAAATATCGTGCGAGATCGGTCTGTCCATGTCAGACGCGACCATAAGCATTTGCCATCCCTCAATCGAGCCAAACAAATCCAATCCAAGCGTTCCCAACTCGACCTCGTCCGGAACGTCCTCCGCCTCTGCGATCCCCACCACGTCCGCGACGATCCTCTGTACCCGGTCCATGATCCCATTCCGCGAAACCAACATCTCTGGGGACAATCACCGCGCGTTTCCTCCCCGAAACAGAAGACGGACCGAGGTTCGAACGCGACCGTAATGAACTCGCACGAGTCGATCAAGTAGTTGGTGTAGTGCTATACGGTGGAAGACCGGTTTCCGGCAATGTGATCGCGAAGGACTTTGAGCATGCCAACAACGTTGCAAATGTTCCAAGATGTAGGCATGTTCACCGTGAAGCCCATGACGTGGAAGAGCGTCCACGAAGACAGATTGGGCACGAAGAGCATTAGTAGACAGCGATGCCAGAGGTGCAAACCCCACTGACACCAAATGATCGCATCATATGACATTCTTTGTTGAAACGTGTGTATCACATAAATTTCGTCGATACATTTTCCAGATATCAATCTTCAAAGAACTGTTCCACGTGACCTTTCTTTTATCCCCTATCTTCACGTCGTCACTTTCTATACCCGTGTTGAGTTGTCATGAGGTTCGTGTGTCGTCGTCCAGTCAAGCTCGTAAGTTTGATCATCATTAGACATATGCTTTCCGGCGGAAGACATCTTACACAACTTGTAAACAAACTTGCTGGACGGTGCAAAGGACGCATACCTCGTGCATCTTCGTACCTGCGTCAGATTCAATCTGAGTGTGAATATGCACGACAGGAAGAAGTGGGTATTCTGGTCGTGAACGCGAGCTATTATCAGCCCAGACGATGGCGGTCAGATTTGGGTCATTCCTGTCCCTGAGGACCAGCCGAAAGTTTAGGGTTCCCAAAAGGCAGTTTGCATACCTATCAAAGAGGGAGGTATAGGACAGGATGAACGTTTAGAGGAGAGGAAATCGTACAGCTTCGATATCACAAAGAATCTGTCATGACGTTGATGAGAGAGTCGCTTTCGAAGGATGACCATGTTGCTTACACGGAGATATGATAATAATATCCATCGTAAACGATACCCAGGATCAGTTCCAATACCGCCGCGATACTCGTCACAAGTCCGGTTTCTATAGCCAGCTTCGTCAGCTTGATCAAGACAGACTTGTTCGTTTCAAAGTTGGATTTCGAGGGTCGAAACTGCATACCACAAATGGTGAACAAACTTGGGAAGTAAGAGAGATTGACGCACTCCAAGGACCATGCAAACAGTGATAGAAACATCACATATAACACTACTTGCAAGCCAAGTCTGTGGTATCTGTCATGTACAGATCTGGAGCTGATATAGCAAACTTGCCACAAGCCAAGGTGAGAGGTGCGATGACTCAGATCCATTCGAGTAGTTTATTGATGTGATCGAAGGAAACAGGCCATCGTTAATCTATTCAAGAAATCAGCTACAAAGACTTGAAAATTACAAACTTAACCAACAACTGAAAGGCATATAATGCTTGCAAGCTGGAGAAGAGAGAACTAGATGAAGATGAGTTTAGAGTGCAGGGATTTTAGCATAGTACTTGCCATCAATATAGGAATTGGGATCAATCGAGATTTTTGAAGAAAGGATATCCTCCAACAATAGAAGGCATGAACCAATGTTGTTACTACTTTAAATCAGTATTTTTTGAACAATACAACATTTTATCTTACCAAGCCCAGTGATAGGTGCCAAACATTCGGTGAATAAATAACCGGGAGTAATATCTTCCAAAATTCCCAAAAACTTTAGCCCTGTCAAATTCACCCCGTAATTTACGAGAAATGTAACAAAAACCCATTCTTCAATCGATACCATCCAGAAACCATAGAATGTCACCATGGTCATCACAATTTCTAGTACAAGAATGGTCGCCACTAGAAATACAAAAATATGACCAAGCACAGAATCACAAAGAAGTAAGAGAATTACCGAAAATCTTGATGATTTTTTGGTCGGTGGGGAATCTGGTGAAGTAGATATCTGCAGACAAAGCAATCAACCAATTTCCAACTCGAAAATTAAAAAGAAACATACAGGCCTGGACGAAGAGGACCCCCATGAGCACAAAGCAAAGCGTATACCCAATGGTCTATGTATCGTACAGTGTCAGTTGAATAAAAGAAACAATTTGACGCGTACAAACGGCCCATAGCTAATAACACACGGAAGGTAAGATAAAAGATAATGAGCCAAGATGACAAAAAGTTGACGTACTAGGGGGCGAGATAACTGAATGATGGATTAATGAAGAGCGATTCCAGCTAGAAACATGAGCAACGCACTTCATCCCTCGTATCTTGAACTCGCTTGAACCTGTTCCGTCCTGAATCCTCGCATAGTCATTCCTTATATACAAAACATCAGTTCCCGCGTGCGCGATCCGGGAGATCCGGACCACTGCTATGACTACTTGAAAGTTTGATTAGAATGGATAACATTGTCCGTACCAATCAAAAACAATCTGGACGAATTTCAGAGTTTGCCTTATGCGCAACGCGAGCATCAAAACAAAAATCGCGTGCAGGCAAGACTAGCCGTGCGAATAAATTTACTATCGACCTGTTTGCAAATGTCCTGGTAGCATCCCACCATGAACAGCCTAGATCAACTCGAACGCACTAGAAACTTACAAAATTAAACACGATCACATCAGAACAACGAGCCTTCGGCATCAGAACGTATCGCCTCCGGGCGTCATAATTAAGGGAGTTGTCTCGCATGAAAAAAAAGGCTACTAACCAGGACGCCAACCTATTTTGACTTTGCAATTCACCATAGTGTTAGTGAGAGGGACGTTGCACGTACATGGCCGCATTCTGCTCTCGAGCATACCCTGTGGGCGTATACGAAGAAAAATTTAATTATCAGCAGAAGTTACCGCGTTCATGATATCGTGGTGAGCGTTGACCGGATCTATCGTAATGAACTAATCCAATGCAATTTTAAACCCCGATGACGGTTGGTTATCTCATATGGACAAGTCCGTCATACTTTGAAACGACGGTGAACGGAGAAATCTGATGTCAAGCCTCGTGCTCGAGATACCCACACGTCCGAACGAGCTGTGCCGTCGTCGCCTCGACCTACATATAATATACACGCCGTCAGCCGACACCTTGACGGACGACATGGTTTTGTAACAGCGTCGTGTTGCGTTTAAGCGCGCCTACGACCTGTTCGCGTTCTCGACCGACACAACGACACAGATGCTCGACAAGCGCATCCGACAGCTACGGCGGTGTTGTCTGACACGGCGCATCGATCAACACCAGCCACGCACGGTCATCGTCCGAGCGATTTTAAACGCGACGACGCCTCCGAACGACCAACCTAATCCAAATCAGACCGAGTAGATAGAGTTTAAGAAAGACACACCACCAATCAAAACGAGGCCCTGTGCATGCCGCTCAATCGCCAAAACGTACGCCTCAGCCATATCCCACAACGTATCCTACGGCACCCCACCAAAAAAGCGCGGATCACATATCCCAAACACATCCCGATTCAACGATCCAAGCCGCTCATACTGATGGACGAGATCACTCCCATCGTGCACGAGATAAAGCGGAACGCCACCAAGCGGACAGGCTTGAAACGGTACTGTCTCGACCTCTTCCCGATCCATCTTGTCCTCATATCCGCCCCCAAGAAATCGCAGAGCGACGAAAGGGTAGGACACTTGAGAAAAACGTCGTTCGGGATCTGTCTGTCAAACGCGACTCTGAGCGCTTGCTGTGCCTCGATCGAGCCCAACGAATCCAATCCGAGCGATCCCAACTCGGCCTCGTCCAAAATGTCCTCTGCCCCTGCGATCCCCAACACATCCGCAACGATCCTCCTTACCCGGTCAATAACATCATTCTCCGAAACCAACGTCTCCGGGGACCGTCGTCTGGGCGTGTCCCCGGGCTCTTCCCCGAAACAAAACACGATCCGCATGTTCGACCGCGACCGCCCAAAGATGGTGCTCTGCGGAGACGGAGGGGTGATGATTGCGTTCGAATTCGTCCGTTTCCGGTTCTGAACGCTCAGAGTCGCAGCGATCGCCAAACCGCGATGCAAGCTCGCCAAGCGCACCCTCCGAAACTGCGCCACCGTCTTGCCTTCTTCGGTCGTTACGACGTCGGCCGTGATGAACTCTGGTCAACCTGGACACGTCGTGTACCGCTGTACGCTCACCATGTTACATTGATGACCCTCGATTGCAACTGTCGGGTGAATACCGCCAAAGTGCTCATGTCTGCACGGCGGTAAACGCACGACGCGTTAATAAAGACACGTAGAAGTCTTCTTGTTTGATTACAACATTGGAGAGTATCTTCCGTGATGAAGACACGACTGCCGCGCACGTGTCGTCTGCAGAACTTTCCATGGCGAGTACTGTGGAATACTGGGGCCAATGACCTGCCAATAAAAAATCTTAGAAGGAAAGAAAAAGAGTGCATATTGCGTACATCCATGAGCAACTTTTGAAGTGGTCGAGTGGAGGAAAGTTCGTGTCGACGAACGAACAGGACTCGAAGCAGACATAAGTTGAGCAGCTGGTTTAGCTAATCGACCTTTCTTCCTTAATTCTTGTACAGTTTATTGGTAGAA
>JBBPUN010000034.1:10976-37195 GCA_038094715.1 Heimioporus punctisporus | reverse complement strand
TTGTAGATGTAGTCCGTTTTGAATCAAAGAGCTGAGAACTCACGATCTGCGGCAGCCACGAAAAACAACGACGTCCAGTAAAAAATGACATATGTGATTGTACCTTTGATATCCTATTTGCGAGTTGTTTTTTGAAATATAGAATGGATGTGCTCACAGCTATTCAAATGCTGAGAAGCATATCAATAAAGTAATATGAGCACATACATCTGCGAGAAATTTGGCACAGTATACACAAACAGCAGGCAGTAGGTAAATCACCATCCAAGATACAGGAAAGAATGAAGTTCCCCCTTGCGCGCACAATCAGCACATCGCACACGGAAGCAGATGGATACCGACAAAGGGATAAGATGTTTAGTTATTAAAGGATTAGTTCGTTTGTTTCCCAGCAGAGAAACTTAAGTCATACGTGATGGAAAATAAGCCAATATAGCGGGTCTGTAAACCGACAAACGTTCAGTCGCAACACAAAATATGAATAGGGACTTGATACGGACATAGCAAACAAAAAGGCCACTCGCGTCCAGGGTTTTTTCTACCAAGAATGTGAAAATGCATTCTCAGAAGGGGGTGATTGCCAACCCAGATATGTTCTATCTATGGGAACCCGTATTCATTGACCACGATCACCATTACATGCAAAAAGTGAGAGATACCTCATTGGCGATGGTAAGAGCTAACGATAATGTTTATTCATATAAGAAATAAACTTATGAGAGAACGCATACTGTAATCATACCAGATCGCAGCAAGTGTCATGACTGAGAAGAACATTAGATTCTACGGTTAACAAGTAAAATGAGCATACAGGTCACGTAGTTGTTTGATTGTATACTTTCTACCGCCTGTTGCAGAGTGGAAGCCATAGAACTTGATAGAGGGTTGAAATAGTACTAGAAGATGTTCGTCACAGATGATCGCGAATACTTGACATTCACTGGGGTTGAACTTTATACAAGATTTTGAAGGGTCAGCTTGCCACCATTTATACTGTAGTGGAAGATGGGCGGTGTCCGCGCCAGTCACTAAAAATTATAAGCACTAGCTAGTATCAACTATCCCATGAAGAGCTTGCCTGTACACCTTATCGACGGACCCGCTCTTTCAAAGGCCAAGCCTGGTTTCGCTGCCACACCGTCCAACACCTTCAACAATGACGTTGTTATTAAAATCTCCATCAGCTGGCTGTGTAAAGATGGACACAGCACGTACGTGTACATTGTGCGCCAGTATGTACCGTCACCATTATTCGTGAGTCATGATGCATCTTTGATCAATGGTAACCTGGGCTGTTCAAATTTCCGGAATCAGACGACAAGTGACGTCAACCACGTGTCACGTATATTTCTCACCCCCATCTTCCGCGCTCGCACAGACAAGCGGCAGATACACTATGTGTGCTCTAATATGGGCACCGACGATGCCGCAGAGACTGGCAGACAACGAACAATGCTCGCATGCCGAAAAAGTAAGATCGAAGCCAGATATTTGTGCATTGTACATCGAGGTAGGCGGGGGAGGGCGAAAGCCGTCGTCTCACCGCCGTTTGCGCACCTAGCGCTATTGTGATGGGTACAGCGGCGGCGCGTCCCGTGTAGCTGTAGTTGTCGAAAGGGACGAAAGAGCAGGCGAGAAAAGGGACGGCGGACGAAGTCGAAGCCAGAAAGCAGGCGCGAGAAGGTGGCAGAGGTCGCTTCGTGCACCGGTGCCGCTGTGGTATCAGGTGCATGAGCGGCACGCCGTGCGTCGCTGTCATCACCGTCAGGGGCCGAATTGGCAGGCGAAAAAGGGAGGGAGAACGTGGGCGAGCGAGGAAAAGCGAGGAACTTAGAGGCGCGGGGTGTCGTAGGGTGGGAGAGGGAGGGCAGCAGAGGTCGCCTTGCCGTTGCTGGTGCACGCGGTGCATCATGTTGCTGTCATCCAACAGTACTAGGACACCAAAAGTGGCGAGGCGTGTCACCATCATCCTCAGGGCGAGAGGACAGACAAGAGAGGGAGAAGGTAACGTTGTCGAAGTAAGAAGTCGAGGGAGGGAGGGCGAGGGAGGGAGTGGAGTATCATCCAATATTTTCTGGTTGTAGATCTATCATGTTCAATGCAGACACTGCACCTTGAATGAAACTTGCTGGCATCGAGCTGGGACAGGATCATGCAGAGTAAACTATTGGCAGTTCTCGACAAAACATTTCTGCGGGTCCATAATCCCGGGTGCACCTGGTCGCCTTCAGAAGAAAAGAATCTAAGGTCGTCGTCGCGGGATGCCTGAGGAAAGGTGCATGAATGCGACCGTTGTCGTCGCACCCCCCTCGCCGAAAAATGGGGTACGGCCATACCCAATGTATGAGCGTCAGGTCTCAGTCCCATCATGGCCCGTTTTCAGAAGCCGTCCGACACACGGATAGCAAAACTATCAAATGTAGTTAGAACGAATTACACGCAAAGAAATGGTGGTGGCTAACCGCATCATATCGCATTGTTTTGAAAGTGATCAATGAGGTAAGGTAAATTCTTCGCCGCATGCCAATGTCGAATACCATTCTGGGCGAGTCTCCTAGAAAATAAAATGAATCCTGTTTGACTGACAGTCAGATTGACTGTAGATCAGTGTGATGGGAGGAAAGTGACTGACAACCGTGATGGATTCACTCCACGAGAACAGCAAAAGCGCTTGAACTGGACTACACACAATGCGATTGCTGGCATCGCCGCGATGAAGAGTTTCAGCCACCTCGCAGGCTCATTCTCAAATTATTCCTGATTCACCCATGTCGTAAAAGAAGCCGCGATAAGGTAAGTACGCACTGGAAATAGGGTGACAAGGCACCGAAGTCATGAGACAACCGACGAACGAGGACGACCAGTGTCTGCGACCAGGCCAAAAAATTTCGTCAGGCTCTTCTTTCGATGTCGCTGGTCACGCAGAACGCGGATAGGCGACTTACGTAGTATGCAGTGCGTGAGAGAGGGAGAAGGGTTGGGTGCAAGCACGAAACACCAGCCGACCTGGAACCGGAAGCGGGAACGTGTCAAATTGGAGTGAACTGTGAGGGCGGGGTTGGACTTTGCCAATGAAGATCGCACGCTTTTAATTGAGTCCAAAAAGAGGTGTTGCGAAACAAGGGTGTTGCACGACAGGAGTGAAACAGCAGCGAGGACGAGCGAGCCCAGGAGAACGGTGGCGCGGTGTTCGTATCACGATGCCTCAAGGGCTCAGCGCTCAGTACTCAGTACTCAGTAGTCACCTCAGTGCTCGGCCTAAGGCTGGAAAGCTGGAAGTGTCAACAGGACCAAGTTCAGACAACCGTTACGAACCAAGGAGAACGTCGTTGCACTCCACAAACTTGATGTCGACGTGGTCGCATTTACTACAGAGTCTGTCATCGGAAGAAGCATAAAAGTGACCAGCGAAAGTCCCTTTGAAGACGCATTAATTGACATGCTCTATCGCGTCATCCCCGTCGAAAAGGACAAGTTTGTTGGGGCATATATTCTGTATTGACAGTCCACGTCCAAGGCACACTGGGGATGCCAGTGGCAATCTGACGTCGGGCCATCCTTGGTCGTTCCGCTCCCACATCGTCGTCGGTTGGGTTCACGGATTTTCTCTCGCCCCTCCCATTTACTCCCTGGTAGTTTTGTCCTTTTGTTTTTTATCCCTTGTCGTTCCTATGGAAATAATTTTGTCTAGTCACGAATCCCATCCCGCTCGGTTCACGTGCTCCGAACCGGGCGCTCCTTCTAGCATCACCTACGCCCTCTCTCTTCCCTCTTCTCAGACGCGAACAAGCCCGAAAATGAACAAGAAAGATGTGGACCAGTACAATCTCCCGTGTGTCGCGTTCATCGTGTAAGAGATAAATAAGGACACTACGACGACACGGCGCACCACCGCAGCGCGTTCCATCAAATTCCTCGCAACGGACAAAATTGTTTGGTACTATTGTATGCATGTGCTCACCGAGATGGTTTCCCACCCTGGTGGACTCGAGTACGTCTCTTCCTCCGTTTTTGTCACTGCGGTGGAGACGCGTATCATAGGCTCATGACCGCTCTCGACCGTATACACGACAGAGAGGCATCAGTTCGCATTCAAGCCGCCGCCACTTTCTCCAGGTCATGTGGCTCCAGGGATCCCTCTCGCACCGAGGGCGATGAACTCGCCGCTATCGACGTTCTCCTCGACACACTCAGTTATGATCCAGCTGCATGCGTATTCACGTTATCCAACCTTTTCCTTCTCATCTTATGAACCCTAGTGACGTGCGTCGTGCAGCTTTACTCAGCTCCCTTATTTCCAAACATACCCTTCATGCAATTCAGATCTCGTGACACGGATACCATCATGCGTCCTCTCGTCTATTTTGCCACCCTAGAGAAAAATCTTACGACAAACGGTAGTTCTGATATGGGTCTGTGACTCCGCTCCGCCTACACGTGCTCACTATTGCCCAAAGGGAACTCATCGTTCGAAATGGACCACGCAATCGAGAGCCTGCATTTCGCGCTACCGTCGGATCGCTTCTTAGTGCTTGGGTCGACGTTGTAAGAGGTTTGACGAAACTGGGGGATGGATACAACGTGATGGATGACGTTCTGGTCTTGCCCGGATTGTTTGATCTCACAGAGAACATGGTTGCCGAGGACGTGCTTCTGAGCATTTTGCGACTCGCGTAGACATTTTCGATCAACCAACTTGAATTCCAAGGTATGCAGACATCTGCAGCCTTTGCATTGACTCACTTTCGTCAAACGCGTTTCTGGCTCCGCCCCCGAATAGGTGTTTTTGAAACACGTATATGTGGAGCATTGTATTGCAACAAGTGAGAAGACAACGGAGGTACGTTGTAGTGAACCACGCATTTCGGATTCTAATTGCATACAACAAGCTCCAAGAAGATGTCGCAGCTGTCTCCTAAGAGTGTGCCGACGGAGAACTAGACAAAGATGTTTCAATTGACGTGAAACATGGTCAGGCAGGACATCTTGTCCGAGGGGTTGGTAGCGCGCTGCCTGGATGTCTTTAGAGTGTTATCATTGAGCAAGAGAGATTTGATCGAACTTGTCGAGGAAGTGGTTTCTGAATTGAAGGATAAGCGCAAAGGAGAAGAACCGGAAGCAGACAAGAACGCTGAGGGCGCTGGCAGTAGTGAAGACGGTGTGAACCCGAGCACAAACAGGGCATCCAAACCGCCTGTGAAGGAACTCAATCTCAAAGAGCAGGCAAGATCTGCGATGCTTGTCTCTGCATCGGAATGCTTGAATGGGTAAATGGAGTACTTCCACCCGACCCCTGACGAGTTGTCGCTCACTATCACGTCGGATATTTGAAGAGAAAATGACTCCAGAAGTATCCTCAGCGAAATAGTCATACCTCGTTTTTCTGGGTTGTACTGTCTAATTGCTCTAGTGAGCGACTCGTATTCTGATATCCGCGACTTGATCATTGAACGAACATGTCTAGCGGATGGTCCTTAATTCATTTTAACTATTTGTTTCTTAGGTCATTGTGCTCCAGAAGTGCCCAAGACTGCAGATTGTTTTTGATATATTGATGGTATGTGAAGGGGATTTCATGAGTAGGAGTTGGCCTGGAGTACGTCTCCCATCTCTCGTTGAGAGGCTAATTTGAGTCACCGTTTCAGATTGAACTCGTCGAATTTTTGCTGTACATATGTAGGGGGGAAGATGCAAAAAGGGCTTAAGCGTTACTTTGTGTCAATCTTTCAGAACTTTCTAACAGGGGTAATTCCAGACGAGCGGGTATGTCGTGTAACTATTTTTAGGTGCATTCTCTGACTGCTGGTGTTTGAATAGGTATTATTGTCGCTGATCTCTCCCCCAATATTATAGCCTAGAATCAAGACTTGAGGTAGTGTCTGACTCGCTTCTTCCCTTTCTGTTGTTATTCTTCGAGCTAGAGTCAGATGCCTCGGGTAGATTTCCAATATTTTTCGCTCGCTCTGACTGACTAATGTGTTATAATACCCATTTTTGAACAGCTTGCAGCGGCTACCCGCAAGTTGGAATATGATCAGGAATGGTTTCACCTGCCCGGATCGTTGACATATTCTTTAAATGGACAGATCTGCAAAGAGCTTTGTGGGCTCTGCGTTCGCGGAACGGGAACATGTAACAATGACGTTCATAGCGAGGTTCCGGGTCACACGGTCGATGATATCGTGCCTTTGGATCAGGCACAGGATCTTAATGGCACATTTGACAAAATGGAAAGTCTGTTGTTCTCTCGTGTGTCGCGATTCTAACGACTAATCTCGATAGCATAGAAGAAGAAAAGAGGTTCTAGCTCCCTGAAACTGTCGACGGCGACGAGATTCGAACAGTCGAGTTGCTAGTACACGATGTCTTTACGGTATGTCTTCATTCGCCCTCCTCCCTTACTCATTTCTGTCATCCACACTTCCTCAGCATCGGCCCATCCGAGACGTCTCTGCACCTAGGGCACCCACGAAATTTGGCACGACGATAGGTAGGAAAATATTACGGGAAACTGTTTAATTTTAACGAGGAATACTGATAACTCAAGCAGCTATAAACGCTGTTCAAGTTTTTGATACTACACCGTTGGAAAACGGGGAGGAGATTGAGAAGCCAAGGATGAGAGGGCGAAAGTGGTGAACTGTTATGGTTTAGTGTTCGTTGGCAGAAACTCACAACAACTCTAGGCGGTCAGAAAGCATGATGGCGAGCATGACGATGAATGGCATCCCGGAAGACACAAGTGTTGGTTCCGGGAAGTGGGAATTTGGAAGGACGAAAGGCAAGGATAAGCAGAGCAAGTACGTGTCTTAATTATTTGCTTTTGACGTGTATTGATCGTCGATAGTCGACTAGACGGCGGAGAGTATCGAGTTCGGATGATGACGAAGATGACGGATTAATCAAGGGATACGTATCGTCGCTGCCAACGAGGACACTGCCCAAGAAAGCTGCGTGAGTGTGGACAGCCGAGAGTTTACATCTTCAGTACTGAGCGAAACGATAGGTCGACAAAAAAAGGCAATACCTGTTCAAAATGTGGACAATGACGAAGAGGACGATGAGGAGGACAAGGTGTTATCACTTCAGTTTCCAACATACAGTTGTGATATCGATCACTTTAAGAATGCTGACATGGAGATACAAGAACAGGGAGAAGATATAAATAAGTATGGATGGCATAGAGGGAACGTTGTACGATTGACAAAACAATAAATACTATCAACAATTTGATTCGAAATTATATCCAGTCGAGGAATTCCAGCTTAGACATCTAAACAACTTCAGCCGTAACATCAATACAATTTAAAACTCTTCAGATCGCTATTCGCGGCAAAGGCCCAAGCGCCTTGAACAGTCGGACAATCGACTCGGACGTTCTACAAGTGACCATTTAGTTGAGTCAGCAATGAAAAGTGAAATGATGTGCCCTCGTCGAAAATGCAGCATTGCGCATGTTACGACGACGTCGTCGTCATTTCTGCATCACGACCATAAGCATGAATTTCCCTATCTTCAATCTGAATTTCTTCAACCTGCCCGTTTTCTTCTTCCTCGTTCCGTCCTGCATTGGCAAACATGATGTCACTTCGAGTCCTACCAGCCCCACTCCCAACACTGTTTGTGAACCCAAATCCGGAGTCGATATGAGACCCACGTCTTCCTTGAAGATCGGCCTCGTACAGTTTCCGTAAGCTCAAAATGAGTCGAGAGATAAAGGTGAATAGGAATATATAGGCCATTGAGAAGGATAGGATGAAGCCCCACCCGATCTGTGGGATACGCCCCGTGTCGAATAGTAGACTTAAGACCGAAAATGATACCACGCTGACATTAATTTCGTATGAGTGGGATAACAGGGAATTGGTAGTGTGCGCACCCAAGAAAGTAAATTAAACCCTCCCTCATCATAAGTGTCAGATAACAGTTTATTTGGAACTGGTTCATTGATCTTCGTATTTGAACTGCATCCCGGATGAATCGGATAACGACCAGCAAACACATCAGTGTACTGAGAGCAACTTCGGTGACATTCACAAGGTTAATCCATGTTGGGGAAACTTTCCAACCCTCTACACAAAATGAAAAGCCAAGAAGCTGACCATTGAACGCTGTGGCGTAAGGTTTGTAATATTGTTGTTCCTTGCTAGGGATAAACACACGGCCCACGTACCATTAGATCCGGCTTGAGTGCTATACATCACGGAAACTATTATCGCAGGGATATTTGTAGCAGCATACAAAATGGAAAGTAGGCACAGAATGACCGACTTGAAGCTTGACATGCTATACAGCGCTGATATGCGGAGAATCATAACCACTGCCATCATAGACTTAGCCCACTTCGAAACAGATAACTGAGAACTCACAATCTGCAGCAGCTGTGAAAACTGTCATTGTCCAGTAAGAAACAATATTTGTGATTGAGCCTTAGGTATTGTATTTGTGAGGTTTTTTTAGAAGTATAGAATGGAGATACACACAGCTATTCAAACACTGAGAAGCATATCCACAAAGTAATATGAGCACACACATCTGCAAGAAAATGAATTTAGGATGTATGCAAATGGTGGGTAGTATGCAAATTACCATCCCAGACACAGGAAAAAATGAACTCCCCCCTTGAGCATATAGTTAGCACACTGTACACAGAATCGGATTTATACCTACAGAGACCATTGATACTAAGTCAATAAAAGATTAGTTCATTTGTTTCACGGTGGGTAAAGTCATACGTGATAGTAAATAAACCGATGTAGCGGATCTGAAAGTCAACGGACATTTAGGTGTAACACATGATTTGAAGAGGGACTTGATACCGACAACCACAAATAAAAATGACACTTGCGTCCAAGGTTTTTTCTACTAGGAATGTGAGAATGCGTTCCAGAAGGGAGTGGTTGCCAACCCAGATTTGCTCTATCTATGAGAATCCGTGTTCATTAATCATAATTGCTATTACACGCAAAAAAAGAGAAATACCTCATCAGAGAAAGTAAGGGCTAACGATAATGTTGTTCATTCATGTAAGAAATATGGTTATATGTGTAGAACACTTACCGTAATCATACCAGACCGCAGCGAGTACCACAACTAAAATGAACAATTGATTAGTTTCCATGATTAACGGGAACAATGAGCATACATGTTGTGTAGTCATTTAATTGTATGATTGCTACCGCCTGTTGCAAAGTGGAAGCCATAGAATTTGATAGAGGGTAGAAACAGAACTAGAAGATATGCTTTACGGATGATCTCAAATATGTTTGCTGGATTATTAAATATCAGTGTACTCATGACTAGAGGAATTTTATACCTCGTGTTTCGCGACTTCCTTGACGCTGTGCGTCGAAATCATGCATGTGAAACTTTGCCACGTAAACCAGGTCTCGAGGCTCATTCCACCCTAGTAGTTGCACGTGTTGACACCGCTTCCAATGGCATTTCGAGTTCCACTGCGGTGGTTCTGCATGGCATTTTGCGCGTGCGATCAGATAGCCACTTGATAAATCCACGTGGAGACAAAGATATCAGTGGATGATGTCAATGATCATTTGATGCCTGATATCAATTGGCATCAACGGTCACACGATACTATATTTGCATGATTTTTTTTACCACGTTTCGCGACTTCCTCAGCGTGGTGCATCACGCTTACAAACCATGTCTCAAGACGCAATCCGCCCTACTAGGCTGATAGGACTTGATGGGGAGCGTTGTAACAGTGCTAGAAGACGCGTGCTACAAATGGCACTGTTCTCAAATACAGTACCATTCTCGATTACTTGTAATGCGTGACGGGGCCAACTGTATTTCGATAACGCAGCAACCTGTGACGTTTCGGATTTCGTTCGCCTCCATTTTGCTGATAACTTGGAATGAATCACGACAACAAAGTTTTGCTAAGTAGTCCTCGGGCCTCCTAAACCGTGTGAGGACATTTGAGGTGACTAAACGACTACAGTACGACTTCGACCACGACGACATGGCTGGTAACGACCGATTATGATTTGGACTGTGACAACGATGAGGACACGACGACGTGGCTCCCCGACACCGGCCACGCATGGCACTCGCTCTCAACGCTTTGTTTGTCTTCGAGTACATTCCTGGCTCTCTGAATTTCCGCTTCCCTTTCAACATCTTTAGGAACGATCCGACGCTCGGATTGCAGCTTCTTCGCGCTGCCTCCTTGATCATATCTACCCTTGGTTTTATCAATTATTGTCGTACAGGTTTTTAATCCCGACAACGGACCATGCTAATGTTGCATCGGTCTGGTTCAGTCCGGTTCTTTCAAGAATTTCCCGAACGCCGAACCGAACCTTGCGTTCGGTTCAGCTTAACCTCCGAACCTCGAACGTGACCGAACCGAACGCACTTTCGCGTTTGGTTCGGCGTTCGGACGCGTTCGAGCGCATTGGAATACAAGTACTATCTAGCTACTAGTCGTACCATCCAACGTACTTACTATCAACCTCAACAATAGCTGACTCTGTTTCCGCCACTGCGCCAATGTGACCATTGTGATAGACTTGCTTTCAAAAGCTGCAAAGCCTCAAAGACATGAGGTGCGAGGCGGTTCCAACGAGATGTATCTGTGAGACCACCCGATGAAAATGCGCGTCCAGAAGCAATTGCTGACTTCCCTTTTATCGTTGTCTGGCAGCCCTTGTGAATGGAGCGTTACACCAGCTGCTCCACAACGACACTTGTAAGCCGCCACATGATCCGGGTGCTAGCGTTTAGCACCAGTGGTTACTATACGATATCGTACATCAGACTATATAACGTACCTGGAAGTGGGGGTTCACATAGGCCATTCTTCCTAGATAGCAGAAAATGTCTGCGAGAATTCACAGCAACAACAAACGAGAACTAACCTACAAACATGGCACCAGTGGCGTTTTCCCATTCTTTTGTATCCGGGTTGATCAACTCGCCTGGCGTAAACATAACTTGTATGTCTGCGGCGCGATCACCTTTTGGACGAACTATCGCCTGCAACAATCTTATTAAAAAAATTTGTGAGATGGACTTACTCCTCAGTCCGCATAGCCTAGAGCTGTGGCTGATACATCCTTACCATCTATGATGTAACAGCGCTGGCTGTAACGGATTCATCTTGAGGCGGCTTGTTTTTGACTCGGTGAGTAGCGGTCGATGGCAGTCACGTGTATTAGCTTCATCAGCACTGCCGAATTTCGTCACATGAAGTCTTGCATTTGCCACAGGCCGTGTGAGAAGGACCAGCGACCCCGTCGGGCCCGCCAGTGACCAGTGACGCGTGACGGCTAAGCAACTATATGATTACTAATCAAAATATTTCCTTATAGGGTAAGCATTGAAACGACGGGTTCGAACGCGTTCAGAACTGCACACAAACGTTCGGACCCCCGCGAACGCGAACGTCGGTTCGGTTCGAACCGAAGTTCAGGACCGGACCGATGCATCACTAATCTGCTCCAGAAGTGCTCAAGAATTAACTATTGCAAATCATTTTGATATGTGAGTGGACCCGGGGTACGTCTCGTGTCTTTCGTTGAGAGGCTAATTTAAATCATCTTTTCAGAGGGAACGCATCATAGAAATTTTGCTGCACATATTGAACGGAGAAGATTCAGAAAAGGTTCAGACGTCACTTTGTGTTGGTTTCTCAAAACTCGTTTTGGCTGGGATAACTTCAGACGAGCGGGTACGTCGTGAAACAGATTTTCGACGCGTTTTCTGACTGCCAATGTTTGAATAGGTACTAAAGAGTCTGGTTTCTGCCTATGAGACAGGTCTGATTTACTTCTTCCCTACGTGTTGCTATCCTTCAATTGCGAATCAGACTCGGATGATCGGGTAGTTTTCCAACATTTTTCGCTCGCTATATCTGGCTAATATTTAAGCTCATAGATAACAGTACATTTTTGAACAGCTTGCAGTGGCCACTCGTGACTTGGAAGATGGTCGATAACCAGGAGACGGTTTCAATTGCGCAAATTATCGACATATTCATCAAATAGACAGATCCTCAAAAAGTGTTGTACGTTCTGCATATTTAGTGACAGGAACAAATAACAATGACGTTTACAGTGAGGTTCCGGGTCAGACTATCGATGATAGCGTGTGTCTGGACTTTGCTGAGAATATCTTAATGGCATCATTCAACGACGGAATGGAAAGTGCGTTGTTATTTTATGTGTTTGCAATTCTGACGACTGACCCCAATGACGTAGAGGAAATCAGGAAGGTGTTGTGATAGGTGTTGGGACGACTCTACTTCCCTGAAACTGTCGACGACAACAAGATCAGAACGATCGAGTTACTAGCATATAACGTCTTTACAGTATGTCTTTATTCACCTCCTTACCTCCTTTTTCCGGTCATTTACACTTCCTTAGCACCGGCCCGCAGTGCACTCGCCGGATTTCGATCAGTAAGAAACATGCCGAGAAGTTGTTCAACTTTAGCGAGAAAGAATGTCGACAACTCGAACATCTTGAAAATTTGTTCAAATTTTTGGACGATGTCATACCGTTGGAAGGTGGGGAGGGGATCGTGACGCCAAGGATGAGGGGGGGGGGGGAACGGTGAGCTATTATTGTGGGTTTGTTGGCAGAAACTCACAAGAACTCTAGGCGGTCGGAAAGCGTGATGACGAGCACGATGACGAACGGTGTCGTGGAAGACACGAGCATTGGATGCAGGAAGTCAGAATCCGAAAAGACAAGGAAAGGACAAATAGATCAAGTGCGTGTCCTGATTTGTTCGCTTTGGACGTTTATTGATTATCAATTAGACGGCGAAGAGTGTCGAGCTTGGATGACGACGAAGATGACAGGTTACCCGAGGGATGTGTGTCGCCGCCACCAACGAGGACGCTTCCCAAGAGTACCGCGTGATGTTGACATTCGAGACTTTGCATCTTCAATACTGAGTGAAAGGATAGGTCGGAAAAAAGGGCAATACCTGTTCTAAATCTGGACGATGACGAAGAAGATGACAATGATGAAGAGGAGGAAGAAAAGACGCTTGCACTTAAACGGGGGTGCGTCTCCCGACCCGATCGATTTCATATTTCGTCTGACACTGGACGGATCGGTGCGTCCAAATCAAAGCCCGTTTCGACTGGCGGGAACACGACGTTTGATTCGATCATCGATTTAAAAGAGGGCTACAAGGAAGAGGAGGTATTGTCCATCGTGGTGAGGGGCGATGAGTGAGCGTAGTTGAACGACGGACGCATTTATCGTCGATTTGAGTATGTTCGATTTTTTTTGGCATCATGCTTTAATTTACCTGTTCTTTCCTATAATTGTATTATGGTGGTGTATCAACATCGTGGTGTTGTCATTTCTGGTTTCCAAGATACAGCCGTGATATCGATTATGTTTACGAATCGGTGACATGGAGATACAAAAACGGTAAGGAGAAGACATATATAAGAATGGCATAGAGGGAACGTTGTACAGATGACAAGACAGTAAATATACATCCATAATTTGATTCGATACTATGTCAGGCCGAACAATTTCAACTTCAAGGTTGCAGTCAACCCCTCCTGATCGCTATTCATAGCAAAGACCGAAGTACCTTGAACAGTTGGACAATCGACTCGTACGTTCTACAAGTAACCATTCAGTTGGGTTATATGTAGCAATAAAAAAGAAATAACGTACCCTCGTTGAACATGAAGTATTGCGCATGTTACAACGCCATTGTTGGCGTCTCTGCACTGCGATCAACTTCATAAATTTCCCTCTCTCCCATCTGAATCTCATCATCCTGCTCTATTTCTTCGGACCCGTTCTGTCCTCCGTCGGTAAACACGATGGCGCTCCGGATCCTGCCAACCTCACCTCCAGCAGCATTTGTGAATCCAAATCCGGTGTCGACATGAGATCCAAGTCCTCCTTGCACATTGATCGCATATAGTTTCCGTAAGCTTAAGATGAGTCGAGGGGTAAAGGTGAATGCGGGTATATAGGAAATTGACATGGATAAGATGAAGCCCCACCCGACCTGTGGGAGACTCCCTATATCCCATAGCAAACCAATGATTCCCAACGCTATCACGCTAGCATTCATTTCGCATCAGTGGAAAAACAGGGAATCGATGGCGTGCGCACCCAAAAAAGTAAATCAAACCCTCCCTCGTCATGAAAGTCAGGTAACGGTTTAGTTGGAACTTGTTCACCGATCTTTGCATCTGAACCACATTCTGGATGAATCGGATAACGACCAGCAGACACATCAGTGCACCGAGAACAACCTCGCTGATTTCTACAAGGAAATACCACGTTGTGGGGACGCCCAAATTCTCTACACAAGATGAAAAGTTAAGAAGCTGAGAATTGAATGCTGTGGCGTGAGGTTCGTAATCGTGGGTATTGTTGTTCCTTGCTAGAGATAAACACACGGCCCACGTACCATTAGATCCAGCTTGAGTGCTGTACATCACGGAAACTATTATTTCAGGGATATTTGTAGCAGCATACAAAATGAAAAGTATGCACAGAATGAGCGACTTGAAGCTTGACATGCTATACAGCGCTGATATGCGGAGAATCATAACCACTGCTATCATAGACATAGTCCATTTCAAAACAGATAACTGAGAACTCACGATCTGCAGCAGCTATGAAAACTGCCATTGTCCAGTTAGAAACAATATCTGTGATCGAGCCTTTGATATCATATTTATGAAGTGTTTTCAAGCTCAGTATAGAATGGAGGTACTCACAGCTATTCCAACACTGAGAAGCATGTCCACAAAGTAATATGAGCACATACATCTACGAGAAAATGAATTTAGGATGTATGCAAATGATGGGTAGTATGTAAATTACCATTCCAGACACAGGAAAAAATGAACTCCCCCCTAGAGCAAATAGTTAGCACACCGTACACAAAATCAGATTTATACCTACAGAGAGCATTGACGCTAAACCGATAAAATATTAGTTCATTTGTTTCACAGCAGATAAAGTCATACGTCATAGTAAATAAGCCGATGTAGCGGGTCTGGAAGTCAAGGAACGTTTAGATATAACACAATTGATGAGGGACTTAATACAGACAATCACAAATAAAAATGATACTCGCGTCCAAGGTTTTTTCTACCAGGAATGTGAGAATGCGTTCACGGAGGGAGTGGTTGCCAACCCAGATTTGCTCCATCTACGGGAATCCGTGTTCGTAAATCGTGATTACTATTACACGCAAACAAAATACCTCATCGGAAAAGGTAAGGGCTAGGCAATATGTTCATTCACATAAGAAATATGGTTATACGAATAGAGCACATACTGTAATCATACCAGACTGCAGTGAGTCCCACAACTGAGAACAACAATCGATCAGTTTCCATGATTAACAGGAATAATGAGCATACGGGTTGCATAGTTGTTTGATTCTATGATTTCTACCGCCTGCTGCAGACTCGGAGTCAAATCCATAGAACCTGATAGAGGGTTGAAACAGTGTTAGAAGATGCGCGTTATGGATAGTCTCAAATACTTGACATTTGCTGGATTCTTGTGTGGCGACAAACGGCTCGGTGTCTTTAATTTCAATGGTAACATTGTTGTCCATCAGTTGGCTGTGTAGAGATGATTACAGTGGCGCACCTGCTGTTACAAAGCATGTAGGATGGTGAACTGCAAGGTGGCGCTAACTAAGAACGGCGCTTTGGGTATGGTGCGGTAGTAGGCGCGATAAAACTCATGAGGAGATGAGCCAATGAGCCAAGCCAGAGCGAGAGAGAGAAGCGTGCGAGCCGCAACGTGCCTCTCCTGGTACGTGTTCAGAGATCTTACTTTATGGCTTGATTCGCACCTCTTCTAGCCGCAAAGTCTCCGGGACTCCACGTTTGAGAATGCTCCCCGTCATGATGGTCACACACGCTGATTATCGAGCGATCGATGGTACCTGCTATCAATCATAGCTACAGTCTGGATTTAGCCTTGTGTATCTCGTTGAACAAATTTACACCCATTGATCAACCACGCCTTGAAGGCGATGAGTCCGTTGACGATGACACATTGGCAATGGCTAATAAAGCGGAGAAGATAAGTGTTTCGTCGGGTTAAAAATCTATACATCTAGCGGAAGCAAAAAATACACTAGCAAAGATACGACGTAGCTGGCATCTGTTGATTGATGTAAAAGAAAAGTGACCAGCTACTCCGATGCCGAGTCTCTGTCTAAGCCTCGGGGCCTGTGCATCCTCAGTCTTGTGGCTTATCAATCAGCGCCCATTCACATTCCAACCGCCTTGCTAGATCAAAAATGATGAAGCATATACTGGGCATGGCATTTCCTCCAGATGGATGCCAAGTTGCATGTATCGTAGAATCAATGCCCGGGCCGTGGGGCTGTCCTTGTGTAAGCCGATCAAGTTACGAGGCACCTGATGTGACGGAGATGTACCTAAAATACTGTATTCAGTCAACTATGACAGGCCCCGTGCAAACTTAAAATCTTGAACAGATGTCACAGTGACACAAGGGCTTTAGAAATCGCTGGGAGGGCCTAAAGATATCATCTTAGCTTCAAGAACTTGTTTTCGTGTTCGATAACGAGCATACAGTCTCGAGCTGGAATCTTCACTGACACTGTTCAATCACGTCGATAGAGAATAGAGAAAGACATGTGACAGGATTAAACAGACCGAACGATACAATTCCAGCCCTGGGACTGCCTATCGATATTCAATGTTGCTCTACGCTTGCAGAATATGAAGGGTTAGGGGTAAGTACACGGTGAAAAGGTGCTACATATTGAGGCTACACACGATTGGATTGACTGAATGATAGATGGGCGGTAGCACATACTGCAGGGCTCCTTGCGAGTTGCATGCGCGGGTGTGCTACGATCTGCACAGAGAGAAAGGTTCATCCTGAGAACCTGAGAACCTATGGATTCTGGGTGAGAGTTAGGCGAGAGGGAGTGGACTCAGTAGGAAGACGAAATAAAAAACACACGAGACAACAGGTCACTTGGAACGTGCGGTGAGACTTGAGAGCGAGGAATCCAGTTACAACGACTGTACCAACATGACAAGTCACATCAGTGCGGTCAACGTCACTGTCTTCGTCTTCACAAAAGGGCAGAGACGGGGCACCATCATGAGCAAGAGGAAGATACATAAGTGATACACCAGCTGAAAATGAGCGACTTTGACTTACAGAAACATATGAGGCTAGGATGTTGATATGTAAAAGTAATCAGCTTTGGCACGCAGCTCGGTCTTGGGGGAGGTGGTACAGTCTTTTAGGTATGATTACGTGATCAACCAAACTTGTTAGCTCACCATTAAGGGCTCTCAAAGTTGCAATTACGACCAAAACGTTTCACCAAAACATTTCGACAAATGTTCGAGCAAATGATTATGTCATGCTTACATTTAACCTCCGAATCAACTCAGTTAGAGAGAGATAGTTTATGAACATTTCGGAGTTGCTGCATACGGTAATTTATGGCTTCGGAGACTGAACCTAAATATTATCTAATCTTTTGCTCAAACATTTGTCAAAATGTTTTGGTGAAATGTTTTGGTCGTAATTGCAACTTTGAGAGGCCCTATTATTTCGGGAAATAGTCCATTCGACCAGGACCGCGAGCGTCTCTTTAAGAACATTTCATCGAGACGCTCTATTGCATTATCGTTGTCAAAAGAGTCTCAAGTCGTCAAGTCTGTTGGCGCATATATTCTGTATATGGACGCCTGGCCAAGGTATGAATCACTACATTTTCTGTGTGTTGCGTCAATCGCGTGCTTAGTGTGAAAGACAAACAAGGACGACGACGATACCACCGCAGCACGTTTCATCACCTGTGCTGAAATGGATTTGTCGCAAAATTTTTTTGATACTGTTGTGCATATCCTCTCCGAGACGGTCGCCCACCTCGGTGAACACGAGTATGTCACTCCGTCCCCGTTATTATTTGGCATAATCTTGCTTAGTAGTGAAGATGTCAAGCGTGCCCTCCTGAAAAAATACACGACAAGACAGTTCATGTGCGTTCGAGGAAGTTTTCGCTTCTTCGATGCTGTGAGGGATGGACTTGTTGCTACCGACGTTCTCCTTAGCTGGTACGTATTCACGTTATCCGACCGTCTCCTTATTTTCTGAACTATAGTGAAATCTACCGTGCAGCTTTCTTCAATCTTCCTATTGCCCAACAAACCCCTTCCGCAATTCTCACTAGATCTTATGACACAGATACCGTTATGGGTCGTCTTGTCTATTCCATTACCCTGGAGAAGAGCTGTACGACAAACGATGGTTCTGACAGCTCACTCCTGTGTGTGCTCATAATTACCCAAAAAAAACTAATCATTCGAAATAGACTAGGCGACCGCTGGCCTGTTGGTTTGCTCCTTGGCACTTGAGTCGACGCTGTGAGAGGTTTGACAGCACTAGGGGACGGATACAGCATGATGGACGATGTTCTGGCCTTACTCGCATTGTTCTATCTCACAGAGAACACGGTTGCTGAGAACGTTCTTCTGAGTATTTTTGCGACTCGCGTAGACACTTTCGATCAACTCGAATTCCAAGGTATACAGACTACAAACATACACTCTTTGAGTCGACTCATTTCCATCACAGGCGTTTTTGGCTCGAGCATATCGAAGCGCTATATTGCAACAAAAGAGAAGACAAAATTGGAGGCCTCGCTTCCCGTCGTAACAAACGTCACCTTTCGGATTCTCATTGTACGCAACGAGCTCCGAGAAGATATGGAGGCCGTCTACCAAGAGCAGGCATTGCGTGCGTTCGACATAAATGAGCGCTCTGACGAGCGACTAGACATCTAGTCAATTTTGTCTCCAAGGTGCTCCAGCTTGCAGTAAATTTTGATCACGCAGACGAGACCGGACAACGAAAGATGTTTCGATTGATCAACAGGATAACTTGCCTGAGAGATTGATAGCACGGCGCCTGGATGCTTTG
The DNA here is from genome assembly GCA_038094715.1 of Heimioporus punctisporus. Lineage (NCBI taxonomy): Eukaryota > Fungi > Basidiomycota > Agaricomycetes > Boletales > Boletaceae > Heimioporus > Heimioporus punctisporus. The sequence continues at coordinate 18,245 of JBBPUN010000034.1, read as the reverse complement.
AGGGTGTCGTCACCAAACGAGAGGGACTTGATTCGAGATGTCGTGGAGGCGGTTCATGAACGGAGGGACGAGCGTGGAAGCAGATAGGGATTCTGATGGTGATGGTGGCAATGAAGACGATACAAACCCGAGTACAGACAAGGCATTCAAACTACGCAAGCCTGCCAAGGGGCTCACTCCCGAAGAACAGGCGCGAGCCAATACGCTAGACGTGCGATACTTGTCTCTGCATCGGGGTGCTCGAACGAGTAAACGGAGTACAATAAATATGCAGCAGTAATTTGATTCGAAATTTGTCCGGTCGAGGAATGCCAACTTGGACGTCTAAATAACTTCAACGCACTATTCTAAAACTCTTTGAATCGGTATTTATGGCGGGGACACAAGTGCCTTGAGTAGTTGGATGATTGTTCCACAAGTGACCAATCAGTCGTGTCATAGTATTGAAAAAGAAACAATGTACCTTTATTGAAAATGCAGCGTTGCGCATGTTACGACGCCATCATCGTTATCTCCACGTCACGGTCGACCGGCATCATGGATCTCCTTCTCTTCCGTCAGGATTTCATCTGGCTCCGAGTCGTTCTGCCCTGCGCCAGCAAACACGATGGCACCCCGAGTCCTACTAGCCTCATACCCGGTGATATTTGTGAACCCAAAACCGGAGTCGATATGGGATCCACATCTTTCCCGGAGATCAGCAGCGTAAAGCTTCCGAAGGCTCAAAATGAGTCGAGGGGTGAAGGTGCAGATGGGTATATAATTCATCAACAGGGATAGGATGAAGCGCCATCCGCTCGGTGGGATAGCATCCAGGCTCCACAGCAAACCTATAAGTGAATATGATACCATGCTGACATCCGTTTCGTATGAGTGGAAGAACAGGGAATCGTGAGGTGCGCACCCGAGAAAGTAAACGAAACTCTCCCTCGTCATGAGTGTCAGGTAACGGTTTAATTGGAACTGATTCATCGACCGTTTCATTTGAACCGCATCCTGGATGAATCGGATAACGACCAGCAGACACATCACCCCACCGAGAACAACCTCGATGACGTCCCCGAGGAGAGACCACATTAGGCTAACGCTCCAGCTCTGTACACAGAACGAAAAGTCAAGAAGCTGAGTACTGAACGCTGTGGGGCAAGATTCGCAAGCATGCGTGTTAGTGTTACTCCACGCACGAAATAGACACATGGCCCACATACCAATAGACACAGCTCGAGCGCTGGTCATCACCGCAGTTATTGACGATACGATATTCTCGGCAGCATACAAAGTGAAAAGTATGCACAAAATGACTGACTTGAAGCTTGATATTCTATAGAGCGCTGATATGCGGAGAATCATAACCACTGCGATAGTAAGTACAGTCCGTTTTAAAACAGAGGTGAGAACTCACGATCTGCGGCGGCTATAAAAACAGGAAACGTCCAGGAACAAACGGTATATGTGATTGAACCTTTGGTATCGTATTTATTACCTGCTTTGAAAACATATAATGGAGATGCTCACAGCTTTCAAACGCTGAGAAGCATATCAATAAAGTAATATGAGCACGTACATCTGCGAGAAAATAGGTTTAGTATTTGTGCGAATGGTAGGCAGTATGCAAATTACCATCCCAGATGTAGGATAAAATGAACTTCCCACTTGCACACATAGTCAGCACATCGCGCACAGAGTTATATCTACACTCACAGAGGGCAGCGATACTTTGTCGACAAAGGATTAGTTTGTTCGTTTTACAGCAAGGAAAGTCATACGTGACAGAAAATAAGCCGATATAGCGGGTCTAGAAACCAGTGAGCATTTAAGTGTAACAGAAAATAGAAATTTAAAACAGACAAGAGCAAACAATAAAGACACTCGCGTCCAGGGTTTTTTCTATGGACAGTGTGAGAATGCATTCTTGGAAGGGAGTGGTTGCCAACCCAAATGTAATCCAACTATGAAAGCCCATGTTCGTCAGTCACGACTGCCATTAGACGCAAACAAAGTGAGAAATACCTCATCGGAGATGGTAAGAACTAACGATAATGTCGTTCGTTCATATAAGAAATATGAAGTTACGGGAGCAGAAGTTGGAATACATACCGTAATCATACCAGATCGCACTGAGTGTCACAACTGAGAAGAACAATGGATTAGTATATATTTGTCTCCAGTCTTGATGCAAACAATGAACATACCAGCCACGTAGTTGTTTGATTGTACAATTTCTACCATCTGTTGCAGAGTGGAAGCCATAGAATCTGATAGAGAGCGTTGGAAAAGATAGCGGTATGGATGGTCTCAAATACCTGACGTTTCCTTGACTCTTAAATAGCGACAGTTTCTTTATGACCGGGGGAAACTTTATACCTCAAGACGATTTTGAAAGGTCAACTTGTCGTCATTCATACGATGGCAGATGGGCGGCGTCCGCGCTGGTCACCAAAAAAGTACATGCCCTCAAAACACTCACTGTCCATGCGTACACCGTGTTGGCGTTGCCACAGCCCCGACTAGTAATGGCCGGCCTAAGCTGTAGTGTAGCAGGCACATTAGCTGAACGTTTGAACCTTCAAGGAGCCGAGCTTTACATCGTGTTTGGCACAGTTCGGCTGGCTGGCTTGAGATGGATCCATACATGGTAAACCACAGAAAGCCCCAGCTATTACGCGCGATTTCTCATCAAGCCTCAGGCTTAGGATCTGCAGTACGACTTTTCACTATACATGCCGCACAGACCAGATTGTTTGGCCATGTTTTTTCTCGATGGTTTATGTATGATAACACTTTAGCTATTGTAGTTACTATAGAGATCCGATGTAACCTCTTTGCGAGGGGACGGTCACAGTCAGCTCCGCCGGTTGTCAACAAGCTCGAGATGTGTACCTGAGATGACGCCTGGTTACTGTAATGGATCGGCATAATACCTGCTGTAGTAATGAACATTTACATAAACCCTCATTTGCAGAAAAGAGGGTGGAACATAAATCCCAACAGTATCTCAATGTCAACCTTCACTTTACTGTACAGATTTAGTGTTGGACATCGAACTGATTCCAATTACGACGAGACTCATTACACGATCTGACCACGAGCGTGAAAGCCATAGTACCTGACTCTCTGTCATTTGCTCAGCGGCAGTGAACAGTCATTAATCATTAATCATTTGATGCTCTGAGATTGCATTTGGTTCATCCTTACTAGCGCTGAACATACATCGCGCTTCTCAGGCCCACTGTACATGGGCGGTCAACGTTTCAACGTTCCCTTGCGACAATACGCCCATTATACAATCCTGTGGGCCATCATACTCGTGAACATTCAGGTCTCCTACCATTTGTGCGGGGGCGGTGAAGGTTCAGTTGCGATGCACAACTCGAAACCATGCCCAACTTGTCATTGTTTCCGCGGCCCAGCCCTGGCTCGGGGGCCTAGGGCCCCGTGAAATTATGGGCCGGGCTCCAAGTGCTAATGGGCACACAGGCGAGAGCGAGAACTTCTAAATGTGCACATGCACATAGACGACGACTATCATCGCGATCAGCACACTATCGTCGTCGTGATCGCTTTCGTAGCAACGCTAAGATGAGGGTGAAACGAGAACGAGCGAGACGGCGAGGGCGAGGGCGAGGGCGAGGGCGAGGCGAGGGTGAGGCCGTTGTTATGTTCGTCGTCGTCGCGTTCATTGCGACGTAAGGGCGGTAACGAGGGCAAGGGGCAGAAGGGACACTGAGAGCGAGACAACGATGCCGGAGACAGCGCGGTCACTGCCAAGGCTCCATGAGGCCGAGAGCACGAGATGCCAATGATACGAAGTAGGGGTCATCGCGTCCTCGAAGTGGTGGGGTCGTGGTTGCGCTCTCATCTTCAACGCCTTGTCGTCGTCGTCTGCTACTACGCGACCTCATTGGACTTGTCCTGTCCGGTGTCGTGTGGTTGCGCATATGCTGGTTTGTTCTTATGGAACCATTGGTGACCTGTGGCGTCATTATGTGGTGGGATGGGTACAGGTGGTGGAGGTGGCGACATGTGCGATTGCGCATGTGTCGTCACCATCCGATCATGTCCTGATGATGCTCAGCAGGCTACAATTCGAGAGAAGAGGACGGAATGGGCACAAGCCTGGGTAGGCAGAAGGAGCCGAGAAGGGCGAGAAGAGATAGTATTGCAGAGTCGTCGCCTCTTTGTCACAGTCACTGTGGAGAACTACAGATACGAGTTGAAACTTGAGCATGGGCCCGAAAACAGAAAAGCCATACTCATATGTTAATGAGCTACTGGGCTCACTCCGAGGAGAGGTAGGCAATGGTGTTGCTGAGTTACAGCATGAGCAATGACGGTTGAATGATTATGTAACCAGTGCTTCTTTTTGAGAATGCAGATTTCCTAGACCGCTAGTGTCAAATCGGCAGAGTTATAATTGACTCCCTTATGATCCCACACCTCCCTTGAAGTCACCAAAAGTCGTAGGGTATTGGAGAATATGGGTCATAGAGGGTATATGTTATAAGGGAGTTGACCGTACTTACCCTGCACTTGCCCTCATCCGTATTTGGCTTGGTGCAACGTTGACTCGGATCTTTTTTTTAGAACCCGATCAAACTTACCGCCAAGAACTGCCTGGCATCTGTTTCTTACTAGAGTCTAGGGTGCATAGCATAGCACCAGCTAAACTCCTACTGAGGTCCTATCATTGTATGCTGCGCCATCAGTCCAATTCTTATCTTTTCTTCTAGGGTTTATGCATTATCCACGAGTGACTTGAAAGTCGCGCTCTATAGCAACATTACGTGTTAGCACCGGAAGACAGGCAAGGTATTTATAATCTCCATATCTATTTTACCTTTTTTGTATGGTCAGCTGAGCGTTCGTCTGGGAAATACACTTTACCCCCCACCTTAGGTTTCGCTGTTACAATCACATGCCCTCGACCCTCGAGCAAGATGTCGCAAACCTTTGGCTGAATAATTGTGGACGTCGTATGTCGAATGGCATTTCAGGGACTTTCCCATCGAGCTGACTACCTTAGTTGTTGTGTTGGTCGTTGTCGGATATGACTATGGTACGTGATACGTTTATAGATGCGCGTTTTTTAGACTCACATCATTGTTGTGTACTGCAGTTCTGACATTTTTAGACGAGGCATGTGTCATGTTCGTTTTGCAGACAATAATCATCTCATTAGTTGCCTTACAGATGGAATATGTTTGGGTTTGAAGATGTTGTCCCAAGTGATAACGCGTCCTAACAAATGCAACAGACCAGACCTTGGACGAGAGTATCCACGATATTCGTACTCGTGAGCACCCCGTCTATCATCGCATCTTCGTGCTTGCGATCCGTTTCCAGGCTCGTTATTTTGGACTATGTTTGGTGATGCATGTCTTTCTCGGTCCAGAAATCTAACTTTTGATGACGCTGACACACTCAGAATTAAATTTCTTTGTATGTACGACGGTCGATTGTCGAATCTTTTTCGGGCTAATGCTGTGCTGTTCAAGGGGGGAGCCCGTTTCTTCCTGTTCCTGCAGAGGTGATCATTTGTTTTGTATATGGTAACTGGGATAATGAGAATTCTCGATGACCAACAGACGTAGGTATTCGTGTTTCGCTTCTGGCTGCTGATCAATGGTGATTCGTTTCGATGACATAGATGTGCGTGCTTTCATACAGTACTTTCGTTGTTCGTTTTTCTCAAACGATGTCGCAGGCGCAGTTCTCGATATTTTCAGTTGTTGGTCCAACTTGATCTTTGTGGCTTCTGCGGAAAGTGAGTTTTCGCTTCCTACCTTGGTGGGATGAATCACTGAAGCGGATGCCAGTGGCAATGATCCTCCGCGTATGGGCGTTATACAGCCAGTCGACACTCGTCCTCGGAACACTTCTTACACTCTACGCAATAGAAATTGTCTCATTTATAACTCTCTGCATCAAATTTACTGTCCAAGACAATCTGATAGGTGAGTTTGCAATCTCGCACTCTAGATACGGCATTCGAAATCATTCACGTTAGCGGGTACCGCACAACTCCTCGACGCGTCGTTCTGCGTGGTGTTAGAAAACCCGCTCATGCCGAATATGCTCGTGGATAGCGCCCAGGTCGCTCTCGGAGCGGTCATGTTTCTGCTATACGTCTTCAAATTCGCCCGAGAGTCACTTCAAATGTACGAAACGACGAGGCGGTTTAACCTGAACCGTTATATGAATCTGTTCATGAAAGAAGGCGTAATCTACTTTTCGGTGTATGTACGGTCTCTTTGCATCACGCAGAACGAGTTGATTCCGGTTCGATTTTCGGTAGTATCCTTGCATACGCCCTAATCGACATGTTGATGAACGTCGAAATCACGTTGGTGAACGGATGGCGAGGGGTTCTTTTTGGGATCCTGGAATACGTACCGCCCTACATGCTCGTTCCTAGATTCATCCTCAACTTGCGAAAGTTGTATCTCTGCGGGGGAGTCGAAGAGATGGACACCGCATTTGGGTCGTCGCTCTTACTGGATCAGGGTGGTACTACATCTGTGAGCGCGATGATGTTTACGATTGGTGACGAGATAGAAGAACGGCAGGAAGAAGGCATTTATATGGTAGAGAGGGAACGTCGTACAGTTGACGTTGGAGATGTATCGGCAATTTAGGATCCAACTCGACCTCAGTTTAGATTAGGAATTACCTCCAACGTATCCAGTCAAGCAATGGCAACTCGGATGCCCAAGTAATCGCAACCGTGCTCGGCCTGTGATGGACAATCGCCAGGTAACTTGTGAAGCATGCTGGTGTTTCAGTTGTGCGGGAGGTGTCGTCCAAATACTTGATTCATCAACCTTTCCGCGCAAACCATGTCTCGAATTCGAGATTCGTTCCACTAGTTGCATGCGTTGACACGGCTTTCCGCGCAACCTTTAAGATGAGCGTTTGATTGATATCAATGAAGGCGTACGTGCGAAATGCCGCACAAACCATGTCTCAAGATCTATTTCACCTCGGTTGTGTACGTTGACAGAACTTGATAGGTACTGCCAGGAAGGTGTGTGTTACAAATGGTCTCAAAGCCATTTCGACTGATTCAACAGACCTTCTGGTGCGTGACGGGGCCAGTTGTACTTCGGTTCGAGGACATCAGCGGCTGTGACGCGATTTCGGCTACCTCACAGGTTCGTTCCTAAATCATTCCTGATGGGCCTGGGTTGTAAGAGATTCTTCGAAAAAGCCACAATAAATAAGGTAGATACACACCTAGAATGAACTCGGAAATGATGCGAAAAGATGCCA
>JBBPUN010000034.1:0-10878 GCA_038094715.1 Heimioporus punctisporus | reverse complement strand
CTACCTCACAGGTTCGTTCCTAAATCATTCCTGATGGGCCTGGGTTGTAAGAGATTCTTCGAAAAAGCCACAATAAATAAGGTAGATACACACCTAGAATGAACTCGGAAATGATGCGAAAAGATGCCGAAGTGAGGAACCGAGGATGGCCAGTGGCCATCGAGTCGGTCCGACTAGGCCAAAAAAATTACATCCAACTCTTCTTTTGATGTCCCTAGTTGTGCAGTATGTGGATGAGTGAATATCGTACGTAGTACGTGATAGAGTCAGGAACTGATTGCGAGCACGGAGCGCAAGCCAACCCGGAAGCGAGAACCTGTCGAGTTCAAGGAATGAGCTGTGAGCACTGAGGGCAGGATGGGACCTCGACAATAAACGGGAATTGCATACTTCGGGTCCTGGAGGATGTGAAACGGGGGTATGGCGGGTGCAAAACAGCAGCCTCGTGGACGAGGGAGGGAAATAAAGGGTGGCGAGAGGAGTGGGCCGAGAGTAGTACGCGCGGCCAGGCTGTTGGCACAAAGTGACGGGGCTATCCGTTGACAAGAACATGCAAGTGGACGTTCTCTTTCATGAGGAGCTTGACACGGAACAGGTCAAGATGTCGGAATTACGTATGACGTAACGAGCGTACAATATGGGTCTAACTTGTCCCTAGTGTGTCGGCAGTCATCGAAGACTGCGTCTCGTATCGTCTCCATCATCGTCACGATCGCGGACGACCATCTGCATCTCGTCACTGTCCACCACCACCTCCCTTTCCGGTCCCTCAAAATTCTCTTCAACATTTGCAAATATCATTGCGCTCCGCTGAGGGGCGTCATCTCCGGACGCCAACGATAACCTAAAGGCTGCATCGATATCGATTCTTGATTTCCTTATACCAAAACCGGCGTACATTTTCCGCAAGTTCAGGATGAATCGCGCGACGAGTGTAAAGGGAGGTACTCCGGTCAGCACCGTATTCATGCCTGATAGAAATCCCGGCCTATTCAAAGGCGTTCCTGTATAAAACAGCAAGTCCAAGAGCGCATACGTGAGGATACTATTTTGTAGTCGTGGGAGGTCAACTTCATCGTGTGAAGGCGGAACGGAAGCAAAGTAGCACGTACACGAGAAAGTACATCGTTCCCTCCCGTACGAGAAGGCTCATATACAGGTTCAAATCGAATTTTCTCGTCGCCTTGTACGTTTGAACCGATTCCTTGAAGAATCTGAAGACGAAGAGCGAGAAAATCGCCGAACCGAGCACAAGCTGGATGCTGGACGTAAATAGATCAAAAACGAAGGGTACATATTGCAGGATGCAATAAGATGAATCGAGTATTTGAATGACACCTCCTACAAAACTGAAACGTTAGCATGCTTCGCGAAAACTGTCCATCACAGACCAAGCACGTCTCGAGATTGAATGGAATACAAGGTGCACTTGATAAAGAACAGGATGACTTCGATGGCGAATAAGAAGATGAGAACTGCAAGAATCAACCTTGAATACGAGTAGAGGGTCCACACGCGAAGAATCATCATCACTGCGGCGAATAGCATAAAATTACACCTTGTAAATTGAACGACGATGCCCATAAAGTCTTACCTTCTGCAGCACTCAGAAAGATCAACGAACCCCAAACATAGAAAAGAATGGATGCATTGCCTTTTAAGTGCCTGTGAGCAGGATGGAAATTATAAAAGAGACCAATGGCTTGCTCACAGCTATCTCGATATAATGAGCCACAGTGATGTGCAGAAAACGAAACAGAGATACATACATCTGTCGGTAGTCGTTTGAATATACAGCTTAACGGGGGCTCAAAGAACTACCTTTATAGACACCGGCACGAGGGAGCTTCTCACTTTTATTGCGCTGGGTTAGAATAACTCTGGTATCACATATTCCGGACTTACAGAGGGCATTGGATCTGGAGCACAAAGCGAGAATCAGCCAGTACAAAAATGCCATCATAATCACCCGTACATGCCAACACATAAACCGATATAGCGGATCTCAGGTTTCACGTTGGTCAGCCCCTAGGTGACTACAAAGTAGGTACACACTAGAAAAAATAGGGTCGATACCCATGTCCAAGGCTGTGTCTAGAGTGATTTCAGAATTTGCGGTGGGCCAATAGTATGTATTGGCTGACCCAGACATATCTTATCTAGAGCAATTCGTCAGATATCGAATGGGCGAACATGCGGCATACTACCTCGTCGGGGAATGTGAGGACTAGCAGCTATCTGAGAACAAGGAAAGCATGTTTAACGCGGTTTACTCACTGTAGTCGTATCCGATCGCGGTAGCGGTTGCAACTGGGGAACCGAATTCAACAGACAGATCATACCAACATAGCAACACGACCTACTGTTGATATAGTCATTTACCAGAAGGTTCTCGACAGATTGCTGCAGAGTAGCCATGAGCTCGCAAGTTTTGATGAGCCCGGTTCTGCTTACCGAGTTAGAGGTATAATAACCCTATGCCAGACGGGAGAAGGATAGCGGATATAGACATGCAATGATCCGGCGCTACCATTTTCCCAGCATCATCACGTACCGGCTACTGTCTTCTAGACTCGAACTCTGTTTCTGAACTGATATGTTCCAACCAATAAACGGGATCCATAGCAACAAGCTGATTGAAGCATCGATACAAGCAATCGGATGGTATACCCAGGGATGATACTTTTTGAAACAAGTTCTGGTTTGTTGGTTATTTCGGCGCTGAACAGTAAATTCCCCAAGCCCGAGCTTTGTTTCATTCGGAATAACGAAAAGGTGATTATTAACGAATAAGGCTGTAATGAATAGAACAGCCACGTACATACTGAGTTGGCAGCCAGAACTGTGACGGCGAAAGGAAACCAAAAGAGTCAGCCTGTTCTGCCAGCGTCAATTAATCCCAACAAGACAGTCAGTCACTGCTCTATTTTCCTTGTGCCAATATTAGCACGACATTACTAGATTTATTTTCTAGGTTCGGGCCAGAAAAAAAAGCGGCTATAATGTGGCGAAATTTTTTTTCCGGAATAAATGTGCTGATGTAACGCCAAAAGGTAGTGTATCCAGATTGAGGTGTCATCATCTGGGTTTAGGATTATAGACATGGAGAGACGAGAATGGCAAGGAGAAGATATACACAAGGATAGCATACAGGGAACATCACACAGCCAACAATGATTTTGTATCAGTAATAATTTGATTCGAAATTATGCGTGACCAACGTGACCAGCCCAGCAACTTGAATGCATAAATCTCAACTGTGACACCAACGTACTCCAAAAATTTTCGGGTTGTTATTTGTAGCGAAGATCCAAGTATATTTTTTGGTTGGACAAACTCGGCCGATCTACAATTGGCCTATCAGTGGCTTCATATCATTGAAAAGGAGTGGCATACCTCGTTAAAAAAAACAGAGCGTTGCGCATGTTACGACGTCATCATCTCCACATCACGAGCAACATGATGAACTCCCCTCGCCACCTGAATTTCTTCCACCTGCTCCGTCTCTTCTCGCTCGTTTTGTCCCCCGTCGGCAAACATAATCGCGCTCCGAACCCTAACAGTCTCAATCCCAGCAACATTTGTGAACCCAAATCCGGTATCGATATGGGATCCACGTCTTCCCTGAAGATCGGCCGCGTACAGTTTTCGTAAGCTCAGAATGAGCCGAGGAGTAAACGTGCATATGGGTATATAGGTCATCGACCCGGATAAGATGAAGCGCCACCCGATCAGTGGGATAAGACCCACATTCGACAGCAGATTTATGAGCGAAAAGGATACTATGCTAACATTCGTTTCACATGAGCGGAACAACAAGGAATCGATGAGGTACGCACCCAAGAAAGTAAATCAATCCCTCCCTCGTCATGAGTGTCAGGTAAGGGTTTAGTTGGAACTGGTTCATCGATCTTTGCATTTGTACTGCATCCTGGAAGAACCGAACAACAACCAGCAGAAATATCAGGGCACCGAGAACAGCCTCGGCAACATCCGAGAGGATAGGCCACGCTTGGCCAATGCTCCAATCGACTACACAAAATGAAAAGTCAAGAAACTGAGTACTGTAGAACGCTATGACCAAGAAGGTTTGCAATCATGCACTCCATTCCAGAAATAAACACATAGCCCACATACCAGTGGATCCAGCCCGAACACTAAACGTCACGGCAATTATTAACCCTAGGGTATTTACAACAGCATACAAGATGAAGAGCATGCACAGAATGACCGACTTGAAACTTGATATGCCATACAGCGCTGATATGCGGATAATCATAACCACTTGTCATAGATGTGATTCACTTTGAAACGGGGAGCTGAGAACTCACTATCTGCAGCAGCTACGAAGATGGACGATGCCCAGTTTAAGGCATTACATGTGATTGCACCTTTCATGTCGTATTTGAGAGCTGTTTTGAAAATATAAAGTGGAGGTGCTCACAACTAATTAAACGCTGAGAAGCGCGTCGATAATGGAATGTGAACACATACATCTGCGAGGAAATAAAATCAATAGGTATAAAAATGATAGGAAGCATGCAAGTCACCATCCCGGACACAGAAAAAAATGAACTTCCCCCTTGCGCACATAGTTAGCATAACGGACACAAAAATCAGATCTACGCCTACAGAGAGACTCAAATCTTATTCGATGAAGGATTAGTTCGTTCGTTTCAAAGCAGGGAAAGTCATACGTGACAAAAAATAAGCCGATATAACGAACCTAGAACCAAACAAGTGTTTAGATATAACAGAAGATCTGAATAGGAACTTGATAAAGACAAGAGCAAACAAAAAGGACACTCGTGTCCAGGGTTTCTCCTACGAAGAGTGTGAGAATGTGTTCTTGGGAAGGAGTGGTTACAAACCCAAATGTGCTCTATCTGTGGGAACCCAAGTTCGTTGGTCACGATTACCATCACACGCAAAAAAAAAGTAAAAAAATACCTCATCTGAAATAGTAAGGGCTAAACGGAAATGTTTGTTCATATAAGAGTGAGGATACGGGAGTGGAATACATACCGTAATCATACCATATTGCAGTGATAATCATAACTGAGAGGAACAGTAAATTAGTTTCCACGATTAACGAGAACAGTGAGCATACGGGTCACGTAGTCGTTTGATCGTACGATTTCTACTGCCTGTTGTAGAATGGAATCCATAGAATCTGATAGGGAGGGTTGAAACAGTGTTAGAAGATGCGCGTTACGGATGATGGCGTCCTCACGGCCGGGGGAACTTTATACCTCCAGATGATTTTGAAAGGTCCATACTAAAGTAGACAGGCGGTGTCTGCGCTGGCCACCAAAAAAGTGCAAACCCTACCTACGCTGTCACGACCCTGACCGTCCCTCTGTCGACAGACTTTTGCCAAGCCCTGGTTTCATCGCCACACCGTCCAACGCCTTTAATAACAACATTACTGTTACCTCTATCAATTGGCCGTGTACAGGTGGATCAGCACGTACCTATACAGTGTATGCCGTCGTTGCATGTCTGATAACTTGGGCTGTTCAAATTTCCTAGATCCTTGTCCATAAAACAATAAACAAGCGACATTTGTGTGGTACTTGGGTTTACAGGTCAAGGTGCAAGGGTGTGGCGTTGCGACTCTGCGAGGAAGCGCACAGCCCTTCGACCCGGTATGCGCCTAGTGTAAGCGGGAGAGATGTGGTTTGAACTCTGATAACCAAGCCCGTTGGACAATGAGCTGCGAGGTGGCGCTGGTCGAGAAAGACGCTTTGGGTTGTGTTGGGTTAGCAGGGGAAGCGTGCGAGTTGTCTCGGTCGCGTGTCCAAAGATCTTACGTTGTGGCTTGCCTCGTGTCTACATAGCCCCAAGGTCCTGAATAAATTAAACGCAGGGAGTGAAGACGCAGAACGACCTCCTGTGGTGGCAATGTCCGGATATCCTGCGAATGTGCTCTCCAGACGTGGTATACGACATAAGTTTACGTGAGAGTGTCTCGTTGCCCATCAAATGTCTCCCATAGTAAACGGTATCGGGACTTGGGTTCCAACACCGAAGCATCATGAACCAAGACAAGTCGATGGCTATCCGACGACATGATATTATGTTGAACGGTTGCCTTGATCCGGAGACTTTTGATTGACGAAATCGACGTACACATCACAATATACCCAGAACCCCGTGTGAAACGACTCGCCATATCCAAATTTTTGCAGCTCTCTGTCGGTAATATTTCTGCTTCAGAACCAAAGATTAGAAACCGCACAAGCTGAGGGCAATCCAGCTTTCATTTTTCTGACGCTCTACAAGACTGTACCCCCACCTGACATACCTGCCAAAATGGTTGTTGTTCATAGACTCGTCAGAGCCCTAGGAACTGTGTTGCGATGAAAATTCACAGTGGCTCAATAATTCGTCGTCGTGAGCAAAGTTCTTCATGTGCAATATTACGTCGCCCGAACTTCCTCGAAACGAGGACCTTCCGTGGTTCCAGAACACCAAACCTGACGTCACGGATACAAAAATTTTGATGTTGCGTTTTACGAGTCATTAACCAACGTCAACCCCTCGATCGATCTCCCTCGCTTACAGCGGGTTCTCGTCGGGTCGAAGTGCTGCACGCTTGCCTGTCCCCTCGCTCTTATTATTTTTACTTCCAACGTACTTACTATACATTACTGCTCACGTATATTTACTTCCTTGAGCGCTCATCGAGCAAACCCTGGTCTAAAGATGATGGTGCGACAGTGTGATAGTTGCCAGCGCTGGGTGTAATTCAGCGGTTGTGGACTTGGAAAGTTTTGAATGAGCGCGCGGAAAAGACGAACCTTCAGGTACAAAACTTACACTCGCGACACGTGAGGCAGAGGTGAAAACGAGACCGAGGCAACGTTTGGATCGAACCGCACTGCTACCATGAACACCATGTCACGTAAAGTGCAGACATCAGATGGAAGGGGGCTGGATGAAGGAGATGAGGAGGCAGAGCTTGTGAAAAGAAAAGCCGAGGTTTACTAGATGTTGGCTCTCCAGGAAAGAGACACACGTTCATCTCGGTTCCCAGATTTATCGTGAATCTACCCAGGGTTTGTGCCTACAATTCAGGAGTAAATGGGATAATGAGGTCAACCCGGCGTTTGGACTTACATTAAGGCATTTATGTTTGGGCGGGAAGTGATAACATGACGTAAGAACATCGGGGCAGCTCCCACGGAGTCGAACTCTCTTACACAGCCTGGTTCATCGCCTCAACTTCACACTTGACCCAAAGCACCTTTCTCAATCGACGCTACCCCACAGTTAACCATCCCATAGGCCCGGTGTGCTGTTGCAACGCTCTCCGCTTACAGCAGGTGCACGCCCGGTTGAAGCGCTACACGCTTGTCGTCCGTTAGATGGGGAACGTGGAAACTTTAACAGCTCGAGTTAGTAAGTTACCAAACGTGCATCATGCATTACGGATGACTCAAGTAGCACAACAAACGAGAAGGGTATATATCGGCACGTAATGTACACGTACGCGCTGTGTCCATCTATACGCAGTCGACTGATTCCGAGATAACAATGTTATTGTTGAAGGCGTTCGACGGTGTGGCAGTGGAACCGGCACATGACGAGGAGCGGTGTCCGTCGATAAGGTGCACGGGCAGGGTCTCGATGGGTAAGCTAGGACTTAGTCACCTTGCTGGCGCAGTTCTCTCTTCAGTTGTTGGTCCAACTTGGCGATAGAAACGTATCGGTAATTTGAGGCCTGACCCTCGACCTCAGTTTAGATTTGGAATTACCTCCAACGTATCTAGTCAAGCATGATGCCAATTCAGGCGCCCAAATAATTTCAACCGTGATATCAATGCAACATAAAACTTTTCGGGTCCCTATTCATGGCGAGGACCCAAGTACCTTGACCCCAGTCAGAAAATCGACTTGGACGTTCTACAATCGACCAGTCAGTCGGATTGAAAAAGAGGTAATGTACTCTTGCATTACGCATGTTATGACGCTATCGTCATCATTTCTGTACGACGACCAGCATCCCTTTCTTCCATTCGAGTTTCCTCCACCTGCTTGCCGTCCCACGGCTCATGCTGTTCCAAACAGAAAAACTGTGCGAGTCCTACCAGTTGTTTCCAGCCTCGTTTGCGAACCAAAACCCGGTGTCGACATGAGGTCCAACTTCACTAAAGATCGGCCGCGTTCAAAATGAGTTGAGGGGTGAGGGCGTATGATGGATAGGATGAAACGCCACCCGGTCTGAGGGATACGCCCCACGTTCCATAGCGAATTGATGATCGAACATGATACCATACTCATTCCGTGTGAGTGAAACAACAGGAGACCGATTTAGCTGGAACTTGTTCATCAATCTTTGAATTTGAATCGCATCCTGGACGAATCAGATAACGACCAGTAGACGCATCAGCGTACCGAGAGCGGCCTCGGCACCATTGGATAGACCATATTTTGCCAACGTTCAAACCCTCTACCCAAAACGTCCCGTTGGTAATGGACAGAAATCCTAAAAATTTGAACGGCCCAAGTTACCAAACATGCGTGGCACAACAAAATGGTGGGAGTATATGTACAGGTACTTGTTCTGTCCATCTATTACGCAGCCAACTGATGGGGATAACAGCAGTGTTATTACTGAAAAAATTGGATGTCTGGAAAAGAGTGGAGTTCACCGATAAGATGTATGATCCCTGCGAGTTTTTCATCCAGTGTATCTTGTATGCCATTAAATCTTAAAACATGCTTGGCCTATGATGGACAGCTGTCAGGTAACGCGCGAAACACGACTTTCCACGTAACATTTAAGATGAGCGTTCGATGCTTAATATCAATCATCAACAATTGCATGGTACTATATTTGCATAATTTTTTTTACCGCATTTTGCGACTTCCTCAACGCAGCGTATCAAAGGCGTGCGTGCGAAATGCTGCACAAACCATGTCTTAAGATCCATTCTACCTTGGTTGTGAGAGCGTTAAAACAGTACTAGAAGATACACGTCGCAAGTGATCTCAAATACTGTGCCATTTCGATGGATTCAACAGACCTTCTAATAGGTCAATTGTACTTCGGTTCGACATCAGCGGCTGTGACGTGATTTCGGCCACCTCGCAGGTTCATTCCTAAATCATTCCCGATGGACCCGCGTCGTAAGAAATTCATTGAAGAAGCCACAATAAGTAAAATAAATACACACCTAGAATGAACTCGGAAACGATGTGACAAGGTGCCGAAGTGGAGAACCGAGGATGACCAGCGGCCGTCGAGTCGCCCCAACTAGGCCCAAAAAATACATCCAGCTCTTCTTTTGATGTCCCTGGTTATGCAGCGTGTAGATGAGCGAATATAGTACGTAGTACGGAGAGAAGGAGGAACTAGTTGCGAGCATTAGAGCGCAAGCCAACCCGGAAGCGAGAACCTGTCAGGTTGGTGTGAGGCTGTGAACAAAAAAAAAGTGAAGGCGGGATGGGACCTCGACGATGAATGGGAATCGCACGCTTTGGGTACTAGAGGTGCTGTAGCCTTGAAACGAGGGTGCGGCGGGTGCGAAACAGCAGCGTGGAGGGAGAAAGAAGGTGGCGAGGGGAGTGCGTGCGGTCAGGCTGTCACTTTGTGACAGGGAACAACATGCAAGTGGATATTCCATTTTACGAGGAATGGGTTGAAATTACGTATGACGTAACGAGCGTACGATTTGGGTCTGACTCGTCCCTAGTGCGTCGGCGGTCGTCGAAGACTGGGTCTCGTATCGTCTCCATCATCGTCACGATCGCGGACGACCATTTGTATCTCGTCACCGTCCTTCACCTCCTCCCTTTCTGGTCCCTCAAAATTCTCTTCAACATCCGCAAATACCATTGCACTCTGCTGAGGGGCGTCATCTCCGGACGCCAACGATAACCCAAAGGCTGCATCGATATCGACTCCTGATCTCCTTATACCAAAACTGGCATACATTTTCCGCAGGTTCAAGACGAATCGCCCGACGAGCGTAAAGGGAGGTACTCCGGTCAGCACCGTATTCATGCCTGAAAGAAATCCCGGTTTATTCAAAGGTATTCCCGTATAAAACAGTACGTCCAAGAGCGCATATGCGAGGATCCTAATTTGTAGTCACGGGGGGTCAACTTTCATTGCGCGAAGGTGGAACGGAAGCAAAGTAGTACGTACACGAGAAAGTACGTCGTTCCCTCCCGTACGAGAAGGTTCATGTACAAGTTCAAATCAAATTTTCTCGTGACCTTGTACGTTTGAATTGATTCCTTGAAGAATTTGAAGACGAAGAGCGAGAACATCGCCAAACCAAGCACAAGTTGGGAGCTGGAAGTAAGTAGATCAATAACGAGGGGTACATATTTCAGGGTGCAATAAGATGAATCGAGTATTCGAATCACTCCTCCTGCACAAATAAAGCGTCAGCATGCCTCACGCATCACCCAGAAACTGGCCATCACAGACCAAGTACGTCTTGAGCTTGAATGGCATACAAGATACACCCGATAAAGAATAGGGCGACTTCGACGACGAACAACAGAATAAGAACCGCAAGAATCAGCCTTGAATACGAGTAGAGCGTCCACACACGAAGAATCATCATCACTGCATCATATAACATAAAATTGCATCCTGTAAGTTGAACAACTTCGTTGCGCATAAAGTCTTACCTTCTGCAGCACTCAGAAAGATCAACGAACCCCAAACATAAGAAAGAATGGATGCATTGCCTTTTAAGTACCTGTGAGCAGGATGAAAATTATAAAAGAGACTAAGGCCTTGTCCAGCTACGTTAAAATATACTTCGGCTACAGTGTAACTTCGCTAAGCCCCCGGTGGCCGTGATCACATGACAGAGCTACCGGAGATCACATGATGGGGCACGGCATGAGGATCAC
>JBBPUN010000033.1:0-31161 GCA_038094715.1 Heimioporus punctisporus | reverse complement strand
TTCGTCTCTCCTTTCCCATCACACTCACACCTCACCTTTATTATCATTGCTTAGTCTCTCCTTGATCCATCTCCTTTCGTAAAGTTCTCTAATCACACATCACTCTTTGTCATTCTTGCTTAGTTTCTCTTTTCCATCAAGTTCCATAGAAGTTCCAATCACACATCACCCTTATCATCCTTGCTTATTCTCTCCATTTCCATCACATTCCACAAAGTTCCTTATTCACATGCCATTCCTTACATATACCTAGTAACTCCATATCTTGTACCTCATTCTCGATCTGTGCAATCTAGCATATTTCTTGAGTCACTCTCAGTCTCCTCAGTCTGCTTCCTTGAAGTATATAGTCTTGGCTTTCCACTTCGTTGAAAATATCTTAGCCCTTCATCTATCCCAAGGAACATATAGTCCATTGTCACTCAGACTGAGTTGTACCTCTTTGTGAGCATCCTGCCTTGACTTAATTCTTAAACAATCCCTCAGAGGTATACCCTGCATAACATATATAAAGTAAGCTTTGATGAAATATCCCAAAGAGAGTGAGAAAACCACCCACACTGCTTCAGAAGGTGGATTGAGTGGAATTGGACCTCTAATATTTGCATTCAGTCAAGTTCAAGTCCTGTACAGAACAATATGCTACCTTTGAAACATGGATTTCCTCAAGTTAAAAAGTTTCCTTCCTTATTTGTTCTCTGGGCTGAGAAATTGAATCTCAAGATCATAATACTTGTACTATAATGTAGGAATAGCTGATTTTTCAGCATTGTATGGATAATCTAATGCATGCTGCTATTATTCATTGTACAAAACATGATGAGATCTTCCAATGTAGATTTGAAGATATTCTGAAAGTTAAAATGCTTTATTTTGCCAGAGAACCAGATTGCCTGTTAATCAGAAGACACCTTCAGCACAATCATTTATTGGAGAACATTGTGCTTATCAGCGGTGAGAGCTGAAAGCAAATTGCACAAGCTTATTTATGAGAAAATGGAAAGATAAAGGTGACTTATTAAAGATATTCCTATTGTTAAGATCAGTGGGGTCAAGATGTGAAGTGACTCTGCAACCAATGAAGATCACAAGCCACTATCTAAGTAGAAACAAGGGAAGATAAAAAGGGAATCTGCCCTAGAGGAAAGAGGAAAGACCAAGAGGACAAACTGAAGTCCTCTGGCGATGTATTGACAGTTTAAAGTGTACAAGACATATATAACAACTAATAATGGTCCATGCATAGATGCATAGCCAGGTATCATGTGAGTAGTCACAAGACATAGAGTAAATGTCAATAGTGAGAACAAATAGTTAAGAATAGAGTGATACAAGAATGAATAATGACTGTTGTGAGAAGAGTAAATAAAGATAGATCACCAGGAATAGAGATAGGAGTATACTAAGATCTTTGTAAAGATCTAACAAGATATGATCTGATTTTATCAGTTTAATCCCCTATTGAAAGTAACAATGAAAATGAAGTAAATCAAAGGGATCATAATGTTAGGAAAGTAATAGGTTAAAAGTGATAAAGAAATGTAATAGAGTGCTTCATGCACAAGTAGGATTTATAGTGATTGCAACATTACCCCCCTGCTAAAAATCAACTTCCAGGTGATTGAATGGTAAGTGTGATTTGTGACAATCAACACTGTTAGATGACTGGAAGTAAAAGAGATTGTAAAAGGCAGGTTCTGTGAGGTTAATGCACTGTGGTGCATATGAGTGAGACATATAAAAGTCTTTTATAGCATCTGCTGCATTTTATAGATAAGATAATGGTTCTCAAGTTCTATCTGTGTCTGTGAAACCAGACCAGTGAACAAGGTATTCTAATCATCCTTTGCATAATTGAGAATCAATAATAGATTCCACTTCATATTCTGTGTTTCCATCCTCTAAGATATCAACTGGTCCCGGATGATGTAGAGGTTAACCATCAAGTCAACCTTTATAAGGTTTAATCTGTGAAATATTAATTGTGAGGTGGATACAAATTGATTTAGACAAATAGAGCATTATTGTGTTTTGACCAGATACTACCATAATGTGATAAGGACCAAGCCAATATTCTGTTAGCTTGCATGAAGCACAAGTTAACTTTAGATTCTCTGTGCAAAGCCAGACCATGTCTCCAATTTCATATGTAGATGCCTTGAATCTATTGTGATCTGTGTTTATTTTAATGCAATCAGCTGTTTTTGTAAGATGCAATGAAATATTAATGAAAAATTGTTAAGAAAAGAGGTGGCAGCTGGGGATTTATCTGTGGATCTGGGTTTAATACCCATGCATGGTTGGTAAGATTGTGTAATGGAAAAAGGGGAGTGTGTTATGTTCAAGGTTGAAAAAAGGACTTGATGAGGCCTAGTCATGTAGGGTCAGAGGTTTGGAGTAAGAAGCATACCCAGAGAGCTTAGTCAGAGAGTTCTGAGAGAAACTTTTGATGCAACAAAACAGTTGCTCAACAAGGTCAAAATGTGTTTCAAAGCAATGTGAGAAGGCTTATCATATATACCCTTTTGTCCCCACTTCACCTCTTTCTCTCTAACCTTGATCTACTCAAGTCCCCCTCATGTAACCTAGCACTTCTGAAACTATCCACCTTTGGGCTCTTAACTCCTTGATGTCTGGACATACACTTGTACGTTCCACTTGACCTTGCCAGTAGCTGTCTTGCTACATCAAAAGTCTCACTCTGAACTCTATGGGTACAATTCTCACCCAGAACCCTTGACCCTTGATCCCACAGTTAATCAAGTCTTATGTTCAACCTTCAAGCATAACATTAACTAGGATTTATACCTTTAGAACTTTGTTATTCTTTATGCATCCCATATCCTCTGCTCAGAAGGAAAACATTATCTCTTTAGCCTCTAATGGCCATTCTATCTGCCAGATTGCCTCTAAAACTGATATTGAAAAGTCTACTGTATCCAGGATACCCTCCCTAATTGATTGGCTCCTTCATCTGGATGTCCTTCAAAGCTTTCTACTTGCTCTCAACAATATATCATTACATAAATCGATACTGGAAAGGCCTCTAATGCTGTTCATGCTACTAACCACATCAATACTATACTCTCTGATCCAGTTTCCTCAGAAACAGTTAAAAGAGTTCTTGGGAAAAATGCGTTCAAGGCTGTGATGATGAAGAAAAAGCCATTGCTTACTAAAGAGCATAGAAAGAGAAGGATGGACTTTGCTTTGAAGTACAGGGAGTGGACTATGAAGGACTGGAAAAGAGTAATCTGGTCAGATGAAACCAAGATTAATAGAATTGCATCAGATGGGAGCAATGGGTATGAAAAAAGGCTGGTGAGAGTTTGATTGACTGAGAGGTTTAAGGTACAGTTAAGTTTGGTGGAGGAAACATCATGGTATGGGGCTGTATGAGTTGGGAGAGTGTAGGAAGACTTGCAGAGATTGAGAGAAAGATGAATGCTGAGCAATATATGGACATTTTGAAGAACGACTTGCTGCCTAGCATGGAGGAAAGTGAAATTTCTCTAGAGGATCTTATTTTTCAACAGAATGATAATTCCAAGCACACCTCCAAAAGGGTAAGGATTGAATGGAAAACAATGACATCACCCTTCTGGATTGGCCTTCACAGTCTCTAGACCTCAATTCCATTGAATACCTCTGGAATCATATCAAAAGGAAACTTTGTCAGTATCCAACATAAGCTAAAGGAGTATGGGAGACTTGGGATATAGTTGCAGAGGTATAGGAAAAAATAAAGCTAGAGGTATGTCAAGGGTTGATTGAAAGTATGCCAAGAAGGATTGGAGCAGTGATCAAAGCAAAAGGAGGTCATACCAAGTACTAGAATCATATTTACTATATTTTCAAATGACACTCACATAATTGTCCCAATGAGTATTCATTTTGAATTACATGTATCTCCATGGTTTCTGATCCAAATTACATAATTCTTTGATCATTACATAGCTATTAGTAAATATCTTCATTGATATACCAAATATTTGTTTTTATTTGTTGTTGTTCCCATGTTATTCAACAAACACTCAAAAAGTACAAAATATTGGGACAATTTTATGAGTCACTGTACATATATGCTGCATTAATTAGCATTTTGCCAAGAAACATAGCCTCCTCTTAGATCAGTTATCCAAACCTATACCCATAACAAATGTCAACAACACTGCTAATCAAGTGGAAATGATTAAATTCACTTCCATGCTTTTCCTTTATATCAATCACCTTCAATAAAAGGTGAAATTCTTTGTTATACATTACAGCTCTTCAAACATGATTCTTGGAATGTCATGTCTCAAGAAAACCCAATCAATCATCAATTAAGCCAAACAAACAATCTTTATTGAAACAATCTATGACAAGACCATGGAATATAATCAGGAATGTATTCTTATGAAACTTCACCTCTCTACCAAGAAAATACCACTCCTAGTCAAGAAAACTATTCAACATGTAGGAGCCAACCCTGTTCACCATCAGCAATCATTCCAATACAATAAATACCATATGAAATATGCCTACTCTTTACTGATGTGTCAAACTATCACCTGAACTGTACTGTATAGTCAAACATGGGGCCTGCTTCTAACTCATCACCCCTACCATAGTTGATACATTTATCATCTCAACCAAACTAGCTATTGAGGCAGATAAAAGGGAACCACCACCAACTCTTCCTATAGAATTCATCATGTTCTTCTCAGTATTCACCAAAGAATCTGCTGACCACATTTCCTTCTCTTAACCATACAACTATGCCATCCAACTCAATGATACCTTTACTCCAAAAGTCAGAAAAATTTATCCATTAACTACTGAAGAATGGAAAGCAACTGAGGACTTCCCTGATGAAAATCTTGCCTCTGAAAAGATTAGACCTTCCCAATCCCTCCAAGCATCTCTATTCTTCTTTGTCAAAAAGAAAGATGAAAAACTACATTCCTGTCAGAACTACCAATATCTGAATAATCACACTACCTGTGATGCTTACCCTCTACCTCTTATCTCTGACCTCATTGACCAACTCAAAAATGCTAAACTCCTTACTAAATTTGACATTTGATGGGGCTACAACAATGTCTGAATCAAAAAAGGCAACCAGTGAAAGGTGGCCTTCATCACCCACAGAGGCATCTTTGAACTGACAGTCATATTCTTTGAGCTTATCAACTCTCCAGCCACATTCCAGCATTTTGTGAACAATTCCTTCTATAATATAATTTTCAAAGGATGATTAGTCATTTATATGAATGACCTCCTCATCTTCTCTCTGAATAAGGCCACCTATGATGAATGAACAAAATGAGTCCTCCAATGAATGACTAAATTAGATCTTTGTTTATCTGTTGCTTAGCACATCCTTTCTCCTTGTTCAACAACTGTTGATTGTGTGAGAGAATGGCAGCAGTGCAGATCTTGATGATGATGGGCTCCTTCTGTTTTTCCAATACATTTTTGGCCTATGTAATCATCTAGGCTACAACCTCCATGGAAGGATGAAGCTTTGCCAGATGTTACACTTGAAGGTCAAGCTTAAGACTCAATTATCTAAAAGCCAAGGGTCAAGGGTTCTGGGTAAAAGTCATACCCTTAGAGTTCAGAGGGAGACCTTTTGATGCAACAGATTGTGTTGCAAGGTCAAGCAGAACATTCAAGTGTATGTCCAGACATTGAGGAGATAAGAGCCTACGGGGCAGATAGATTCAGCATTACAAGGTTACACAAGGGAAGCTTGAGTAGATCAAGGTTAGAGAAAGAAAGAGGAGAGGGAAGATGAAAGGGTATATATACCCTGAAGGGCAAATATAGATAAATAAATGAGGTAAGCAATGGAAGTTCATAGAATGTGAAGGAAATAATGACTAAGCAAATGATGGAATTTTATGAAATATGATGGAAAGATTAGTCATTGTAGATGAAAAGAAATGATAAGTCCAAAAGCATAGCAGTTACAAGGAAAATGAATAAAATCATAACAATACCCCTATATTAGATCTGAAAGACCTCTGAGGATATTCATAAATCCAGGTGAGAACCTCTATCAGGGGAGCCAGTCATATTGGTGTAGGCCACATCATCATATTGGTCATCAGCATCTTGGGAGTTATAGTTAGAAGGGGAGGGACTACGAGGGTGATGAGGTGGGGGTCCAGTAGTAATCTGAGTGATGAGAGGATGGCAAGCATGATGCAAGGAGGATGAAGAAGAGGAGGAGGAGAGAGATGGGTTAGGAGGGGGGCAACAGAGAGGGGATTGGTATTGAGGATGTCCGGGGGTGAACAAGATACAGTAGGAGCAGTGGTATATGTAGGTTATAGTCAACTTGTCAATGTCCAAGGCGTTGGCAGCAGAAGCAGGTGAGGTTATAATGAGGGTGGTTAGTAGGGAGAGGTTGGATATCTCCAGCTCCGTTCCACCAAGTTTTGGCCCTTACTAAGGCTGCTTCTTCCTTTTGGGTGATGGGTGAGGAGGTGTTACGCTCGTAGGTCGAATGTAAGACTTGATAGGGTCTAGTACGAAGGGTCAAAGGTTCTGGGTAAGAATTGTACCCGTAGTGTCCTGGTAGAGTCTGAGTGAGACTGATGACGCAACAAGTCGGTTGCTGGCACAGTCAAAAGGCGTTTCAAAGCAATGCCGTAAGGCTTATAAGAATCAAGGACCTTTATTCAAGGTAAGGGTTACAGAGTTTTACTAGAGCTAGGCTCAAGTAGATCAAGGTTAAGGAGAAAGAAAGGATGCGCCGAGGAAAGGGTATATATACCCGAAGGAACAAATAGGCGCAAACAAGTTAAGTAATATAAATGGAACTTCATGGAATGTGATGGAAATGATGACTAAGCAAGTGGGTGTTTGAGATAAGACCGAGATGGGAAAGGATTAGTCATCAGAAGAAAAGAAATGGTAAGTCCAAAGAATCGTAACAATACCCCCCAACTATGGGTGAAGTACCACTGAACCTATTATTTTACAAGTCGGAATATCCGCCAGAAGGAGACCCTGTGATGTTTGCCCAGGCGGTTTCGTCCCAGACGTCATCGGGAGGGGAAGGGGAGCGTCGTTGAGGGGAAGGATAGTGTTGGCGCGTGGGTGGGTAGGTTGGTCTCATCCGAGCTGTCAAGGGTCTGGGGCGAGTACGAGTAGAGGGATCGGGGACGCGACGAGGTCTAGTGGAAGAGGCGGACGACCGAGAGGCAGCTGAGGCGGAAGAGGATGACGACGAGGTCGGTGGAGAGTGAGGAGTTCGTCGAGCTGGACAGAATTGCTGGATATGGCCGGGTGCCCATCGAAGACAGAGGGGGCATTGGTAGACTCTGCAATGAATACGTGTATGTCCTAGGCATCGACACTGAAAGCAAGCTTCGTTGTAGCGCGGATGAGAGGAATCTAGTCGTCGATTTCCTAGAAAACCTGACCACCAGGCGTCGACTCGTGCTAACATCCGTTCTTCGTCAGTGTGGATAGGGGAAGATGACGCAGATGGGGTCGAGGGGATGGAGACTGCGTTCGGTCCAGCCTGATGCATGACGTCGTTTAGGTCAGCGACGTATCGGTCGAGTTCGTCAAAGAATTCGCCCATCTCGAGTTGGTAGATGAGGATGTTCAACTCTCCCTGGATTTGGGCGCGAACGTTAGCTACTAATTCTCCTAAGAAGGCAGAATCGGCATTGTTAGAGAGGGCCAGGGTGTTAGCAACGATGGCAAGCCTTTCATTTTGCAAAAAGGCGTTGTACACAGCGAGGATAGGGGAGCCCATGTCGACGTGGGCAGAGAAAGGGCGAGCGAGGTGAGAGTCGGTAAGGTGGCCATACGCTCGGGAGAGGTATGTAGCATCTGGGAAGTTGTCCCGTAGTCTGTGGGCGTAGAGGGGTTCGTCAACAGCGATGATGGCTAGGGAGGAGGGGGTGTTGGCGATGGAGGTGGGGGGTAGGTACTCAGCATTAGGGAGGAGGTTGTCTGGGTTTGGTACGAGGTCGTCATTGGGGGTGGCAGCACGAAGACGGTAAGTAAGGGCCATGGTAGAGGGAGAGCAGAAAGTTAAAGATGAACGAGTAGGAAGAAAGTTCGAAGGTGAAAGTAGAAGTTAAAGAGGGAAAATTTTAGGATGAAGTTTTTTATAATCGGAGAGAATGTCTGTGGCGTGAGAGAATTCCTTTTCGGGAAGCCAAGAGTCTTCTTTGGCAGTGTATCCTTTCCATCTGACTAGGAAGGAACGTCTTGATGGGGTGCCTCTGTGGCGTAGGATTTTTTCTATTTCGTATTCTTCTTCCCCTTCTATCAAGTCAGGTGGTGGGGCAGGGAAATTTGGGCCGTGGGTGGCGTTTTCTTGGTAATGAGAAAGAAGGGAGGCGTGGAAGACAGGGTGGACTTTCCAGGACTTAGGAAGGCGTAGTCGGTAGGTAATCGGGGATAGAACTTCGGTAATTAAAAAGGGTCCTTCCCTTTTGGG
Organism: Heimioporus punctisporus; assembly: GCA_038094715.1. NCBI lineage: Eukaryota > Fungi > Basidiomycota > Agaricomycetes > Boletales > Boletaceae > Heimioporus > Heimioporus punctisporus. The sequence goes on along the minus strand of JBBPUN010000033.1, from coordinate 22,709 downwards.
GGCAAATTTTGGGGAGGTGAGGACACGTTTCAGGTTGCGGGCTTCTAACCACACTTTATCTCCTTTTGAGAAGGGGGTAAAGGATTTTGAGTTGCGGGCTTTCATGACCTGTCTAGCGAGTTCGTGAGCTGCTAAAGCTTCGTCCCGGGCGGCGGAGAGGAGGGAGAGTCTGGTTTGTACAGCGGGGATATTGGTTTCGGCGACAACGGTAGGAAAGGAGCGCGGTTCGTATCCGAGCATGAGGAAGAAGGGAGATTTTCCAGTGATGGAGTGAGGGCGGTGATTATGGGCAAATTCCGTGTGGGAGATGAAGTCAGCCCAAGCGGTGGGGTTGTCGTGGCAATAGATTCGAAGATAGGTTTCGATTTCTTGGTTTACACGTTCCGTTTCTCCGTCGGACTGGGGGTGGTAGGCGGTGGAGAGGTTGAGAGAATATCCTAGGAGTGAGGCAAGCTCCTTGGCAAAGGCAGAGGTGAACTGTGGGCCTCTATCAGATATGATTCTGTCATAGAGTCCGAAGCGAAGGTAGACTTTGTGAAAGAAAAGATTGGCAATACCCTCGACGGATACAGACTTTTTAGTAGGACAGAGAATTACCCCCTTAGTAAGACCATGGTCGACCACGACCAATAAGGAATCAAAACCAGAGGAGGAGGGGAGATCGTTGATGAGGTCACAGGAGATCTGTTGGAATGGACGGGAACAGGAGGAGGCGATGGGGGTGAGCGGGGGAGTGATCGGGTGGGTATTGGATTTGGATTGTTGGCACAGGAAACATCCAGCGACGTAGTTACGTACAAAGGAGGGAAGGCCCGGCCACCAGAAGTCAGCGGAAACGAGTTGTCTAGTTTTCAAGAAGCCGGGGTGACCGGCAGAGGGATGGTCGTGGTAGCGAGTGAGGATGGAGCGGCGAAGGTCAGGATCGTCGGGGACGTAGGCTCGACCTTTGTAGGAGAGGACACCGGCATCAAAGGACCAGTCAGAGAGACGGGAGCGGAATTGAGGAGGGGTGTCGCCGTCCAAGGCACGGAGTACATCGAGGACGACCAGATCAGAGACGGAGGAGGAGGCCAATTTGGTGGCCAGTGCGGAGTCGATAAGGTTGACGAAGAGCAAAGGGGAAAAGAGTGTGGTTCCAACATTGTCGTCATCGGAGTAGGGGAGAAGGTCAGGGTGTCAGGAGAGGGCATCGGGGGCAGAGAGGAGTTTCTCAGGGACATGGATCATTTTGAGGTCAAAGTCTGCTAAGTCGATAAGCCAGCGGGCTTGCCGTCGATTGAGATTTTGAGGTTGGCGAAAGAAAGTCAGATTTTTATGGTCGGTGAAGACTTGGACAGGGAATGGGGATCTATGGAGGTAATGGTGCCATTGTTTGAGGGCACGGATGACTGCGAGGAGTTCTCTATCATAGATGTCGTAGTTTCGTTCCACCTCCCCAAAGGCTTGGGATAGGTAAGAGCAAGGATGCCAATCACCATTCGAATCGGTTTGGAGGAGGACGCCTCCCGAGGCAAATTTGGATGCATCAGTAGCGATGGCAAAAGGGCGAGCTGGATCGGGGAGGGAGAGTACGGGTTGGGAAAGAAAGGAGGACTTCAAGGTATCAAATGATTGTTGGCAGAGAGACGTCCAGTTCCAAGGTGTGGTCTTCTTGGTTAAATCCAGGAGGGGTCTAGCGATATTGGTGAAGTTGGGGATGAAGCGATGATAAAAGTTAGCGAAGCCAAGGAAAGATCGAACGTCTTTGAGTCTTGTGGGGGTGGGCCAGTCGGCTATTCCTACAAGCTTGACAGGATCCATGGCAAGTTCGCCTGGTTTGACAATCATGCCTAGATAGTCTACTTCAGAGGCGGCAAAAGTACATTTCTCGAGTTTGAGGTGGAGATCTAACTCGGTCATTCGTTGAAGGACTCATTTTGTTCGTTCATCATGAGTGGCTTTATCAGGAGAGAAGATTAGGAGATCGTCCATATAGATGACAAGCCAGCCTTCAGAGATCATGTCGCGGAATGAATCGTTCATGAATCGTTGGAAGGTGGCGGGGGAGTTGGTAAGACCGAAAAACATGACCGTTGGTTTGAAAATGCCTTTGTGGGTGATAAAGGCGGCTTTCCATTGGTCGCCATCTTTAATTTGGATATTGTTATAACCCCATTGTACGTCAAATTTGGTGAAGAGTTTGGCATCTTTCAGTTGGTCGATGAGGTCAGAGATTAGGGGAAGGGGGTAGGCGTCTCGCGTGGTGTGGTCGTTAAGGTAACAATAGTCTTGGCATGGTCGGAGTTTCCCATCCTTTTTCTTGACGAAGAAGAAGGGAGATGCTTGCGGGGATTGGGAAGGTCTGATTTTCCCTGAGGCAAGGTTTTCATCAAGGAAGTCTTCCGTTGCTTTGCGTTCTTCAGCGGTGAGTGGGTAGATTTTGCCAACTTTGGGTTTAAAGGAGTCGTCGAGTTGAATTGCGTGGTCATAAGGTCTAGAGGGGGGGATGTGATCTGCCGACTCTTTGGAGAAGACAGAAGAGAACATGGCAAATTCAATAGGTAAAGACGGGGGGGGTTTCTTTTTGTCGGCTTCTATCGCTAGTTTGGTCGAGGTAGTAAAGGCGTTGATGACGGCAGGGGAGTGGAGTAAGAATCTTGAACCATGTTTCGTTACTCGATTAAGGTGATAGGCGGATACATCGGCAGAAGGAAGATGATGGCCCATGTAGTATTCGTTATATTGAAACAGTCTATTGTGTCGGACTGGATCTGCTCCTACATGTTGCACAGCTTTGGCGCTAGGAGGGGGTGGTTTGGATTTGGCCGAAAGGTGTAGTTCTCGGGCAATGATTTCTTGGTTGTAAGTGGTAGTTTCGTCATTGGTGGTTTTGATGGAAATGGTTCGTTCTGCCCAATTGATAAGGGGTTGGGTTTTCTTCAACCAGGGCATTCCGAGGATCATGTTGGAGGATCCACAGTGCATGACGAAGAATTTCACCTTTTGATGTAGGTGGTTTATTCGTAGGAAGAGGGTCGAGGTGTATTTGATCATTCCGGCTTGGTTCGTAGTGTTGTCGACGTTTGTTATAGGGATTGAGGTAGGGAGTTTGTTAAGAGGGAGTTTATGTTTTCTGGTGAAGTGCCAGTTGATACAGCAGATGTCGGCCCCAGAGTCAATGAGGGCATTTGTTTTGACGTCTTTCCCAGAGGTAGTCACGATTGCGAGGGGAAGTTGTACATTCTTTTGAGTCGGATCGGCTACGAGTACATGGGTTCTACAAATGGAGGTACCATGCGTCAGGGTGGTCCTCCTGTTTAAAAATCCTGAGAAAATGCCACCCTTCCAATGGTGGTCTTCGTTTCATCGTCTTCGTCGTCGACTTCTTTGAGGGAGGGGATTTGCTCAGCCTTTCGGACTTTCTTGTCCTTAGGTGGGGTTTTCTTTGAATTGGAAGTAAAGTTTGGGCACGCCGATGAGAGGTGTCCTTTGTTTCGGCAACGGAAGCAGCGTCCTTCAGTGATACACTTTTTCCTTTCCTTGGGGGTGAGTTTTCCAACCCTGACAGCGTCGACATCCATGGCATTTGGGTCTTTGGCGGGGGCAGAGGTTGAAGGGGTAGTTGAGTGAAAGATATGAGTTTTGGTGCGATGGGATCGAGCACTGATTTCTTTGGTCCTATTATAGACCGTTTGAAAGTGGATGGCCTTCTCATACCAGGCCTTGATCGTAGTGGGGATGGTATCCATTCCATAGATCCTTTCCATAAGTTTTTTGGGCATTCCAGCGGCAAGGAAGTTAATGAGGATAGCGTCCTCAGTAATCCCGGACAAGGCTACTTTGTTCTGGAACTCAGTGAGGTATTCATTTAGTTGGCTGCCGTTGGAAATGGTGGTGGTAGCCAACCAGGCAATGGCATCATTCTTGATGTTGTGGGTTTTAAAATCGGCGTCGAACTTGACAAGAAAATCGGCAAATGTGCCGAAGTCCGGTTTGGTGAGGGCAAATGCCTGTCGTCTGAGGGTGTTGGCCCAAGTGGCCACTGGTTCTTCAGTCATGTGCGACAAGGTGAAAGCAATCTTCTTGTTGTCATCGTCGTAGACTTTATCGTTGACGAGGAGATAAGACCTAACGGTGACCATCCAGGCGTCTGCCTTCTTAGGGTCTCCATTGAATGGTTTTGGAGCGCCAAGACGAAGTTCGGTGTGCTTAGTGACGGATGTCATGGTGGGAGGAAGGGTTGGGAATGTATGGAGCAAGGGCGGTCTGGGCGGTGGGGGAGGCAGGATGCCAAAGGGGAAGGAGCGTTGGACCGGGGTTGGAGAGGGGGGGGTTGGGGCTCGAGGGATGTGGAGAGAAGATGAGAGGTTCGCAGTGAGGTCTAGAGTATCGTCGGGTTCAGTTCGTACCTTGACATCAGAAGATGGATCAGAGGAGGTCGGCGAGTTTTCTTGTTCAGGTTCAGAGAGTTCAGAGTCAAGGGGTTCTCTCTACGGAGTGTTGGAGGTGGATATGGTGGGCAAGTACTACAATGGTATGCCCGTACGGGGAGAACCTTGATCTTTTGTTACACTCGTAGGTCGAACGTAAGACTTGATAGGGTCTAATACGAAGGGTCAAAGGTTCTGGGTAAGAATTGTACCCGTAGTGTCCTGGTAGAGTCTGAGTGAGACTGATGACGCAACAAGTCGGTTGCTGGCACAGTCAAGAGGCGTTTCAAAGCAATGCCGTAAGGCTTATAAGAATTAAGGACCTTTATTCAAGGTAAGGGTTACAGAGTTTTACTAGAGCTAGGCTCAAGTAGATCAAGGTTAAGGAGAAAGAAAGGATGCGCCGAGGAAAGGGTATATATACCCGAAGAAACAAATAGGCACAAACAAGTTAAGTAATATAAATGGAACTTCATGGAATGTGATGGAAACGATGACTAAGCAAGTGGGTGTTTGAGATAAGACCGAGATGGGAAAGGATTAGTCATCAGAAGAAAGAAATGGTAAGTCCAAAGAATCGTAACAGGAGGACACTGACAGGGAGGACACAGTGCTGGTAGGGACCTGTTCATTCAACTTCCTAAGGTATTGATTGATATTGTCTAGGAACTCTCCAATCTCCATTTGGTAGAAGGCATTATTAAGATGGACTCTCATGACTGTGGTGAGGGAGTGGATATGGCTGTGGAGGAAAACGAGGTTGGCAGTGGCAGAGGTGGATGTAGTACAAGGGTCTGTATACTGAATAATTGAAAGGAGGGTCAAATAAGCAGAGTGAAGGGAAAATAGGAATGAATCAATGTCAAGATATGTAGGATTGAAGAGAGACAGCAAAGTGCAGGTCTCGGAGGAAGTACTCCATGAATCTAATATACATCTGTGGAGGACGAGTTTCATGGAGGTGATGGGCAGACAGGGGAACATCAATGGATGTGACAGGGATTTGGGAGAGATGAATAGGTTCTGAGGGGGTAGAGGTGATAGAAACAGGTTCTGGGGTGGGGGGTCTAGTGGGGGTGTGAGAGGTGTCATCAACAAGGGGATCTGCAGTGGAGAGGTCAGAGGGGGACAAGATAGTGTAGGAGGTGGTGTAAAGGTTGGAGAAGTGGAGGTTGGTCATGGTGGTGCAGGTTTAAGGAGTTTAATGGGGGTCAGGAGCAAAAACTTTTGGGTGGAGTCTTTTATAGTCGTCCAGAGTTTTCTGGGTATGATATAGTTTCTTTTTGGGAATCTATGAGTCTTCTTTCACAGTATATCCTTTCCATCAGATCAGGAAGGAGTGGTGATTGGGAGTTCCATGATGGTATATGATTTTCTCAAGTTCATATTCCTCTTTGCTGGCAATAAGGTCAGGTGGGGGAGAAGGGAAGTTTGAACCATGTACATCATTTTCACAATAGGGTGATAAGAGAGAAGCATGAAAAACCAGATGGATCTTCCAGGTTTTGGGGAGGTGAAGGTGATAGAAGATGGGGGATAGGACTTCTGTGATGGTGAAGGGTCCTTCTTGTTTGGGGGTGAATATAGGGGAGGTAAGGGAGTGGTGAAGGTTTCTGGCTTCAAGCCAGATCTTGTCGTTTTGTTTGAATGGGTTGAAAGATTGTGTGGTCCTTGCTTTCATAACTTGTCTAGCAAGCTCATATGCAGTGAGGGCTTCTTCGCATGCTGCTGTAAGGGTAAAAAGTCAGGTTTGGATGGTGGGGATGTTGGTATTAGCAATTACTGTTGGGAAGGGGTGGGATTCATAACCAAGCATCAGGAAGAATGGAGATTTGCCAGTGACAGAGTGAGGGCAGTGGTTGTGCATGAATTCTGCATGAGAGATCAGATTGGACCATGAGGTGGGGTTGTTGTGGCAGTAAATTCATAGATAGGTCTCTATTTCTTGGTTGACTTGTTCGGTTTCTTCATCCATTTGGGGATGGTAGGCAGATGAGAGAGCGAGTTTGTATTTTAGCAGTTTGGCCAATTTCTTGGTGAATTCAGAGGCAAATTGGAGTCCTTGGTTGGAGATGATAGTGTTGTATAGCCTGAAGCAGGTGTAAACTTTGTGAAAGAAGAGATTAGCAATCCCTTCAGCAGTTATGGCTTTCTTAGTAGGGTATAAAATTACCCCCTTCATAAGGCCATGGTTGACCATGACCAAAAGAGAATTAAAGCCAGAGGAAGAAGGGAGATTAGTAATGAGATCACAGGAAATCTGTTGGAAAGGGTGAATATAGGAGGAGGAGATAGGAGTAAGAGGAGGGGTGGTCAGATGGGTATTTGCCTTGTGCTGTTGGCAGGAAAAGTGGCCAGCAATATAGGAGTGGACATAAGAGGCGAGGCTGGGCCACCAGAAGTCAGCAGAGACTAATTAGTGGGTCTTAAGAAAGCCTGGTGAAGAGGACTAGAAGAGGCTGAGATGGTTAGTCCCTACCTCCTGTAGTGTAGTTGTGAAAAGAGGAACACAATTTGTTCTCTCAAGGGACCCTGTAATGAGTAGACCTTTGTAGAGTCAAGAAAGAAACTGTACTTGACAGCTTTTAGTTTGATGAAAAGTAGGGGAGACAAGGAGACTAGTGGCTGAAGGCCAAGACTAGTCTGACAGAGGGAAGGGAACAGAAATGATGATGTGACAAGTTGCCAAAAACCATAACTTGTCCAATGGATGATGGAGGCAATAGATAATGATGAGGCAGGTTGCCAAAGGCTGTGACCTGCCAGATAGACGATGGGTAGAGTGATAATGCAAGTTGCCTAAGGCTGATGCTTGCAGTGATGATAATCAGTGTCTGTTGGGCTGAGTGACAAGTTGAGAAAGATCAAGAGGATGAAGGGGTTGCTGGCCATACCTGATCAATGGAGACAGGTGCTGGAGATGTTAGTGGCAATGGCAGAGAGATTTTGATGATGTTTCATAAAGGATGGAGGGCCAGGATTGATTCTCAGAGGATGATAGTGCGAAGGGGGTGCCAAAGATGTTTCTTGTTCCACAAAATACAGACTTATAGTCTGTTACATGAAGCATACTCTTGAGGATCGACCAAAGACTGACCTACTGGCAGGACACTCACGAAGAGGTATGACTTAGCCAGGGGGAGATCTATACATTCAAAGAACGGTCAATGGGACTGTACGCTTTGGGAAAAGTGGAGTGAAAACTCAGGGATACTCAGATGCGATGAGGACTCAAGAATGATGCTGTATTGCGCAGATCAAGAATGGAGTACAGGGTATGGAGGTACTTTGTATATGTAAGGACTGGTGTGTGAATATCGAATGCTATGGAATATGATAGAAATGAGAGAACTAAGCAAGGATGACATAAATAATGCATGATCGTAGAATGTTAAGGAATATGATGGAAATGAGAGGACTAAGTGAGGATGACATAAGTGATGTGTGATCGTAGAATGTTAAGGAATATGATGGAAATGAGAGGACTAAGCGAGGATGACATAAGTGAGTGTGAGTAAACAGGGAGATGAGGAGGTGAGGGGATGAGGAGATGAGGAGGCAAGGGGATGAGGAGATGAGAAGACAAGGAGATGAGAGGACAAGGAGATAAGGGGACAAGGAGACAAGGGGATGAGGAGACAAGAAGACAAGGAGACAAGGAGACAAGGAGATAAGGAGATGAGGAGATAAGGGGACAAGGGGACAAGGAGACAAGGAGATAAGGAGATGAGGAGATAAGGGGACAAGGGGACAAGGAGACAAGGAGACAGGAGACAAGGCTGAGAAGAGGGAAAAATCATAACATAGTCCAGGGCATACCCCAGAATGTGTATCAAACATATTGGCAAAACAAAAGTGAATGGGATTAAGGGGAAAGATGAGGTAGAGGGCAAGATCAGAAATCTACCTGTCAAACAAGTCGTCAGCCGATTATAGTTGGACCAACGCTATAAAACTTTGAATTGCTAAGTGAGCTTGACTGAGGTGAAAATGAAGATAATGGAAAAATAATGTAGAAAACATGCTGAAAATACAAAGTAACGTTGATCCAACCTGTTGAAGGGTATTTGGACCGAAGGGATCATTGGTGGTGACCCATAATGAGTTTCTGAGTTGGATCGGTTGGTCTAATCAATCTAAGCAGAAGAAAAGAGGGGTCAAAACAGTATACAGGCGATTCGAGAAATAGAATCAGAGGTCTCATATATTAAAAATGGTAGAATATAACCATAGAGCCACTATGTGCTCTATACTGGGTGGCCAGTGGAGGGGTGGTCATGGCAATGGAAGATGATAGAATAACAGAGGGAAGGGTCATTTGGGACATAAGCACAACCTTTGAAGGTTAACACACTGGCATCATAGTGCCAATCTGAGAGGTGAGAGTGAAGGCTGGCAAGGGACTTGCCATCTAAGGCACAGAGGGCATCTAGGACTAGTGGGCCAGAGACTGAGAAGGAGGCAAGTTTATCAGAAAGGGCAGAGTTGATCATATTAACAAAGAGGGAAGGGGAAAGTAGAGTGGTACTGGTGTTATCATTATGAGTGGAGGTGAGGTCAGGTTGGTGGGAGAGGGTGTCAGAGACAGAGAGGAGTTTACTGGGAATGTGAATCATTTTCAGATCAAAGTCTGAAAGGTCTAGGAGCCACCTGGCTTGTCAATGGTTGAGATTTTGGGGTTGACAGTGAAGAGATTCGAGAAGAGGCTGAGATGGTTAGTCCCTACCTCCCATAGTATGTATAGATGTGAAAAGGAGAATGCGATTTGTTCTCCCAAGGGACCCTGTAATGAGTAGACCTTTGTAGAGTCAAGAAAGAAACTGTACTTGACAGCTTTTAGTTTGATGAAAAGTAGGGGAGACAAGGAGACTAGTGACCAAAGGCTGAGACTAGTCCGACAGAGAAAAGGGAACGGAAATGATGATGTGACAAGTTGCCAAAGGCCATGACTTGTCCAATGGACGATGGAGGCAATAGATAACAATGAGGCAGGTTGCCAAAGGCCGAGACCTGCTAGATAGATGATGGGTAGAGCGATAATGCAAGTTGCCTAAGGCTGATGCTTGCAGTGATGATAATTAGTGCCTATTGAGCCATGTGACAAGTTGAGAAAGATCAAGAGGATGAAGGGGTCACCGGCTGTGCCTGACTGACTGAGACAGGTGCCAGGGATGTTGGCGACAATGGCAGAGAGATTTCAGTGATGCTTCACAAGGTGTTACGATATTCTTTCTTTCTCCGTCTATCTTCATCGTTTCCTCATTAAAGCCTGTTTATCATCGACTTCTTGGCATGTATATTTCAGCCTATGAGTATTCACACCTTCTCATTATCATAGGCTTCCCTCATATCTCTCTTATCATTGTCTAACTTCCTCTTTTATCCATTTCTCTCGAATCTTCTATGGACAGCCTCCTCCGCAGCACAGTCTGTCATCTGTGCTTAGTATTTCCTTTCCTTCCCCTTCCATAGGATTCCACGCTTATGCGTCGCCTTCCTTAAATACCTGCTGCTCTGTATCGTAGTTCCCCATTCTCGATCTGCGCAATCTAGTGTCGTTCTTGAGTCATCCTCACCTCTTAGTATCCCTAAGTTCCATCTCTGCTTCTTTGAAGCATAGAGTTCCATTGACCATTCTTTGAACGTACAGATCTCCCTCTGGCTGAGTCGTACCTCTTCATGAGTGTCCTGCCAGTAGGTCAGTCTTCGGTCGATCCCCAAGAGCACGCTTTGCGTAACACAAGGGACAGAGGGCCAGGATTGATTCTCAGAGGATAATAGTGTGAAGGGGGTGCCAAAGATCTTCCTCCTTGAGTTTCTTGATGAGGTCCACAATATTGTGGTGCAGGTACTTGACTTGAAGGGCATCAGACAGATGGAGGTGAATGGAGCCAGTGATGATATTGTTGGCTTTGTTCTACTGAATCCAAAAATTATACTCCTCCTTGTCAGTATTTGTACCAGGGATAAAGGGAGGAGGAATAGTGATGATCCAGAGGCAACCAGTAGCCTGGACTTGTGCCATCATGGCAGACCAGAACTGGATCCAGTTGGAGCCAGTTGGGAAGGTCTGATTTTTCCAGAAGCAAGATTTTCATTCAGAAAGTCTTTCATGGCTTTCATTCCTCAGCAGTTAAAGGATAGATTTTTCCAATTTTCAGAGAGAATGTTTCATTGAGTTAGATGGCATGGGAAGATGGGATGTGGTCAGCAGATTCTTTGGAGAATATGGAGGAGAACATAGTGAATTTAACAGGAAGGGTTGGTGGGGGTTTCTTTTTGTCAGCTTTGATGGCTAATTTAGTAGAGGTGGTGAAGGCATTGACAACCATAGGGGTGATGAGTTGGAATTGAGCACCATGTTTGACTACTCAGATCAGGTGATAGGCTGATATATTGGCACTGGGTAAATTGTGTCCCATGTAATATTTGTTGTACTGAAATAGCCAACAATGGTGAATGGGATCTGCCCCTACATGTCTAATGGATTTCATGGTGGGAGGTGTAGATTTCTTGGCAGCCAGTCATAGCTTCCTGAGGATACACTCCTGGTTATAGTCTGCTGTTTCATCATTTGTGATTTCAATGGCAATTATTTGTTCAGCCCAGTTTATGGCAGGTTGAGTTTTCTTAAGCCAGGGCATTCCAAGGATTATATTTGATGAGCTGCAATGCATGACAAAGAATTTTACTTTCTGGTGGAGATGGTTGATTCTAAGGAAAAGTGTAGAGGTGAACTTAATCATTCCAGCTTGGTTTGTCATGTTGTCTACATTGATTATGGGGATGGATTTCAGGAGTCATTCAAGGGGGAGGTGATGTTTTTTGGTGAAATGCCAGCTGATGCAGCAAATATCTGCACCAGAGTTGATTAGTGTATTTATTTAATGTCTTTTCCTACTGCTGTTATGATTGAGAGGGGGAGCTGTATATTCTTTTGATCTGGGTCAGCTACTAGCACATGAGTTTTACAAACAGAGGTACCATGTGTCAGGATTGTCCTCCTGTTTGAAAATCCTGCAAGAATGCCACCCTTCCTATGGTGGTCTTTTCTTCTTCATTGTTGTCATCTACTTCTTTCAGGGATGAGAGTTGCTCAGCCTTTTGGACTTTTTTATCCTTAGGCATAGACTTCTTGGATTCAGTGGTAAAGTTAGGACAGGCTGATGAGAGATAGCCTCTATTCTGGCAATGGAAGTATCATTCCTCAGTAATATAGCATTTTCTTTCTTCTGGTGTGAGTTTTCCTATTTGTACTGTATCTACATCCATGGCATTAGAATCTTTAATGAGAGTGGAGGTAGAGGAAGAGATGGTGGAATGGAATATGTGAGTTTTGGTTCAATGGGAGCAGTTTCCAATTTCTTTGGTTCTATTGTAGACTATTTGGAAATGCATAGCTTTTTCATACCAAGCTTTGATTGTGGTGGGGATGGTATCCATTCCATAAATCCTCTCCATAAGTTTTCTGGGCATTCCAGCAGCTACTTTATTTTGGAATTCTGCAATGTATTCATTGAGTTGGTTACCATTAGAGATAGTGGTGGTAGCTAGCCAGGTGATGACATCATTTTTAACATTGTAGGTTTTAAAGTTGGCATCAAACTTAGCAAGGAAGTCTTTGAAAGTGCCAAAGTTGGGGTTGGTAAGGCTGAAAGCCTGTTGTCTTAGGGCATTGGCCCAAGTAGCCATAGGTTCTTCTGTCATATGCAAGAGAGTAAAGGCTATTTTCTTATTGTTGTCATTGTAGATGGCATCATTGACCAATAGGTATGATCTAACATCATCTATGTGTTGGCCTTCTTGGGATTTCCATTGAAAGGTTTGGGAGCACTGAGGTGAAGTTCAGTGGTTTTAGCAATAGTAGTTGTGGTAGTTGGTAAGGTGGGAAAGGTATGGAGGAGGGGTAGTCTAGGGGGTGGAGAGGGTGGGGTTCCAAATGGGAAGGATTATTGAATGGGGGTGAGAGCTTGAGGAATATGAAGTGAGGATGAGAGGTTTGCAGTGAGGTCTAGAGTATCATTGGGTTCAGTTTGTACCTTGATGTCAATGGAGTATTTGGAGGAGAAGGAATATTCTTCTTGTTCTTGATCAGAGGGTTCAGAGTCATGAGCTTCCCTCTGCTGAGTGTTAGAGGAAGATATAGTGGGCAAGTACTATGATGGTTTGCCTATATGAAGAGAACCTTGATCTTTTGTTACACTCATAAGGTTCAAATGTAAGACTCAAAGGCATTTTAGTCAAGATCAAGGGTTCTGGGTAAGATATGTATCTATAGAGTTCTGGAGTGAGACTTACATATGATGCAACAATATGGTTGCTGGCAAAGTCAAGATACATTTACAAGTATGTGATAGACTTAGAGAGACAAGAACCATTATTTAAGGTAAAGAAGTACAAGGGATACTAGAGCTAGGCTCAAGTAGATCAAGGTTAAGGGAAAGAAGGAAATGTACAGAGAAAGGGTATATATACCCAAAAGAATAAATATATACAAACAGATTAAGTAATATAAATGGAAAATGATAGAACATGGTGGAAATGATGACTTTGCAAGTGGATGGATCACACCTTCCTATAGAATGAACAACTTACTATCATTACCAACATCCTTACCCTCTCAAACAATGCAGACTCTACATTTCTAGAAGAATTAGTAGCCAATGTACAAGCCCAAATACAAGAGAAGTTAAATATCTTGATTTACCAACTTGAAATGGAGGAGTTCTTTGACAACTTAGATCAATATGTGGCAGACCTAAATGACATCATACATCAGGTGGGACTAAATGCAGTCTCTATTCCCTTCACCCCCTTTGTGTCTTCTTCACCAATTCATACCAACAAAGAAAGGATGCTCACCTGTGTCAATGTCTGGTGGTCAGAATTCCTAGACAACCAAAGGCTAGACTTCTTACACCCTCAAGATAATGAGACATACTTCTAGTGCAGGTGTCTCAGACATACATGCATCCACTATAGGGTCCATCAATGTCCCCTCTGTCTTTGATGGACACCCAGACATATCCAACAATTTTGTCTAGCACATCATATGCCCCACTTGCCTTCTACCTCCTCTTTCTCATCCTTTGCATCTGCCGCCTCTCAATCTTCTACTTCCTCTAGCCATCCTCATCAAATATCAGACCCTTCCACTCATACTTGTCCTTGCCCTCTTTCCACTTGGATGCACCCAGCTTACTCTCCTACCCATCATCATTATCCTTCCATCTAAAAATGTTCTCCAACTCCCCCTGATGATATCTGGGATGAAATGGCCTGGGCTAATGTTACCAGACCCCCCTCCAGAATATACTTGGATCTATAAGGGTTTCAATAAGTACTTTACCCATAGTTGGGGAGTATTGTTATAACTTATTGGACTTAACATTTCTTTTCTTGTGATGACTAATTTTCTTCCCATCTTAGTAATACCTGATCCATCCACTTGTGTAGTTATCATTTCCATCATATTCTATTGTTTTTCTTTTGTATTACTTAATCTATTTGTGCATATTTGTTCTTTTCAGTATACTGTATATACTTTTTTTTGGTACATTTTCTTCTTTCTCCTAACCTTGATCCACTCAAGTCTAGCTCTAGTATCCCTTGTACTTCTTTACCTTGAATAATGGTCCTTGTCTCTCTAAGTCTATCACATACTTGTAAACACATCTTGACTTTGCCAGCAACTGTATTGTTGCATTATAAGTCTCACTCTAGAACTTTACAAGTACATATCTTACCCAGAATCCTTGACCTTGACTAGAACACCTTTGAGTCTTACATTCAAACTTTACAAACATAACAATGTGTGTGCAAATCAGATGAGATGTAAGGCAGCTCATTGCTATGCTGTGGAACTGGACAACTCCTGTAGAGGACGCTGGAAGTGCACTACTTACTGAAAATGATTGGCACTTGGTTCACACAGTACAATGATTGTGGTTTGAAGACAAGAAGGGTTAGAACTCAGCAGCTAAGTTCTAATGTATATCAGATCTATCTATGTATGTGGCTATACACATGACTAATCTATGATAATACTATCTTTGTAAGTATGTTAAAGTGCTAATAAGGGTGTTATGCAAAGCATACACTTGAAGAATCAACTGAGGCTGGACCTACTGGCAGGACACTCACGAAGAGGTACAACTCAGCCAGAGGGAATCTATACATTCAGATGAACGGTCAGTGGAACTATACACTTAAAAGCAGAAGGAGAGCTTAGGGACTCAGGAATACTAGGAGAATTTAAGGTTACGCTGAATTGTGCAGATTGAGAATAGAGTACTACTGTACATGGCAGTGGATATAAGTAGTGGGCGATGCGTAAGCATAGAACACTATAGAATGTGGTGGAAAAGATAACTAAGCAGTTATGATAGAAACTACTGTGGAGTGGCTGTCCATGGAAGACGAAGGAAAGCAAAGATAACAAAGGTATGACTAAACAATAAAGACCGAGATGTGTGGAAAGCCTATGACCACTAGAAGGTGAACATAGTTGTAGGCTGAAATGTACATACCAAAGAGACGATAAAAAGTAGGGTGAAGTGAGGAGACAACTAGAACGTGAGAAGAAAGGAAAGAAATCGTAACAAAGGGTGCATGTTCAACACTCCCCATTGCTGAGCAGGCAACTTAGAAGTTAAGCCACTTCTAAGCAAAGTGAACAATTAGTGATTACATGGGTTTGTCATAGAAGATGAGCCCAAGGTCTGGTCAAAATTGGTCTAGCTTTACTTGTCCAAGATTCTTGGTTAGAAGATCTGCAGGATTTTTGGATTCTTCAATGTAGAATAGTTTAATCTCTTTATTATGAATATATTCTCAAATGCTATGCCATTTGAGCTCAATGTGTTTGTTATGAGTCTCAGTGATGGAATTCAATGCTATGAAGATAGATCCCTGATTATCCCCACATATAGGGATTCCTTTCATGTTATAACCAAGCTCAGTGAGAAGTTATCTTAGTCACACAGCTTGTTTGCTACAATCAGACATTGCTACATATCCTGCTTCTATAGAGTGTGCTACTTTTATTGTTGTTGAGAGCACCAGCCAGTCTGAGAGCAATGTATGATTGGATCAGATGCCCAGTCTGAGTCTATAAATGCAATCAGGCTGTTGTTGTTGAAGTCATCAAATTTCAGCAAGTAGTATTTTGTGCCAAGTAGATATCAGCAAATGTACAATGCCTTTATGAGATGTTCCTGGCTTGTCCATGCAAAATGATGAGATATTAACATCACAGTGAAGGAAATATCCAGTCAGTGCCTAGACTGAGATAAAGGAGAGATCTGATCACTTGCTGGAAGTGAGATCTGGTTGTTGGGTCAACAGAGCCATTGTAAGTAAAGGGATAGTACCCCTAGGGAAGAGGTGTTGGGGTGACTCTAGCATTATGCATGTTGAACCGCTCAAGTACTTTCTCAAGATATGAGCATTGATCAATGAGCAGTATTCACTTTGTTTGATTGTAATCAATGCACATGTGTAGGAATTTTTTAGTAGGACCTAGGTCTCTGCATTCCCATTTGTGCATGAAAGCCCCTTTTATCTCATTAACAGTGGCTTTTGTTGGACCACAAAAGAGGGCATTGTCCATGTAGATGATTCCAACCACTATGGTAGATCCCTTTTTTCAGAATAGGAATATACCAGCATCAGACTTGAGTCACTTAAATCTAAGATCTTTCATTGACTTGTTTAGGGTTTCCCACTAAGCAAGTCCTGCCTGCTTCAAACCATATAGGGCATGCTTAAGGCATAGAACTTTGTGCTTGACACCTGGGAAGGTAAACCCTTCAGGTTGTTTCATGTAGATCTCTTCATTTAATTTGCTGTAAAGGTAGGTAGAGTGAACATTGAGTTCTTCAATGTGCCAGTTTTCCAGTGTGGAGAGTGCAAGTATTAAGCACACAGTCTCAAACTGTACTACAGGGAAAAAGATTTGGTCAAAATCTACTCCCTTGACTTGGAAGAATCCCTTTGCAATGAGGCATGCTCATTTACAACCATTGGGTTTTACATCAAACACCCATCAGTTGAAGATGAGTTTGTATCTTTTAGGCAGATCAACAAGTTCATAAACATTGCAATCTTTTAGCATCTGAAGTTTGTGTTCACATATGGCGTTCTATTCCTATTGTTATGCAGGTGGAAGTATGCCAATGTCATGGAAAGACCATTCATGATGGGGTTTGATTTCTGCTGAAGTAGGTGGGACTACTTTGGACATAAGGAATGCTACAAGGTTAGCTCCCCCTTCCCTGCATAGACGATTAACATCTTTCTTGCTGTCAAAGGTATGTGGCAGCTGAGCAGAGAGAGAACCAGGCATATGAGGACATGATTCAGATTTGAAGGAAGGGCCTGCTTTTCCTATAGCTTCTCTCCATTAAGAGATCCAATTGACATCCTCGGTGATCTTTGTTGAGTGTTGATCATCATATATGTTACCAGGATGAGTAGGTATGTGCCAGGTGCATTCAGGGTGAGGAGTCTCTAAGCAGGTTCTAGGGTGAGTGGAACAGCATTGTATGCCTGGTTACCTAGATGGTTCAGAGTTTGATCATGGAGAAGGAGTACAAGAAGCTAAAACTTCAGTCTTATTGTCCTCATCTTCCTCAGAATCTAAACTTTTGTCCTCATTGGAAGCTTCTTCATTAGATGAATCTCTCTCTAAAGTTATATCAGGGGCATCTGTGGAGCTTTCTGATGTGTCCATTTCAGTTGTGGCAGATTCTGAATTGGTAAAATCCAGTTGGTTGTCATCATTCAAGGAAAAATCATGCCTATGAGCAGGCTATTCAGTTCCTGAAGCAGAAGGTGCAGAGGGTATGCATGCAGGCATTTTGCATACACAGCAAGGAAATATGGTCACATCAAAGATTGCATGCAATGATGTGAAGACCATATTGTTGGGCCTCCTCATAAAGAGGAAATTGTTTTCATTCCCAGGAACAACACCAATGTAGATCACTAGCTCAGAATAAGGAGCAAGTTTATTTGCTCTAACATCATTCAGCAGATGAACATAGGTGACATATCCAAAAATGTGTAGATGGGCTACATCAGGTATCTTTTCATAGATGAATTCATATAAAGTGCACCAGTTGAGTCAGTGTATTGGGGTGCAGTTGTATACATACATGTGTTGCATGGAAGACAGAGAAGTTCCACCAAGATTTGGGACAGCAGGCATCATACCACATACCAACTGGTCATTCAAGAACTATGCCATAACTTGCAATAACTCTGCTCTGACAATAAATGCATCCATCTTCATATCCTTCTGATAAAAGCCTTGAACTGATGAACATAGGCATCTCTTTGATTAGTTCTCCTAAAGAAAGAGTGCACTTTGTCCTCAAGCTGTGACCACATGTAGTCTTCATCTTCATTCATCTTCTGGATCCTAGACTGTGCAAAAATGTCTGCTTCTCACCCTTTCAATCTGGATAAGACTATGAAGATTGCCCAATCTGAGCCAGGTGGAATGGTCTTCTCATGGACTTTGAGCCATGTGGTCATCTTAGCCCACCATGCATCAAACTTATACCATGTGCTATCAAAGTCACTGGGATCAGCAAAAACTTCAACCTTGGTTCCAACAGTGGCAGTAGCTTCTCTACACTCTTTGAATACCATGGAAAGACATTTCTTGGCTGCTGCCAGGTTACTCCTAAGCAACTAAGCTGAGATCTCCTGCTGTGCAATCTGGTTCTGGAGAGTGAGATGTTATTGTTTTGTTTTCTATACCAAGGAATGATCTTCACATTTCAGATCCACCTGATGATGCTGGACACACATCAGATACTTCTGATTCACATCACTCATTCTTTAATCCCAAAAATCAATCTCCATCTACTCCTGGATCATCTTCACATCAAAAGCCCTTTATACCATCACCAATGTGTCCAAGTAAGGTCAGAAATGAACCAGATACTGGACATTGAAGTGCTATTGAAGATAGACATCAGCATAAGCACTATATGCTTCCTGATTCCTCAGAATCAGAAGATGAACTTGCTGAACCATTGCCAGATGATTCTGAACCAAAAGCTGAATCATCCAACTGGTTACCTCCCATCAGAAATCCCTCACATATCACAAACAATCTGCTCATCAGCATCATCCTGAGATATACAGACACTCTGCTAGAAATCCACATCCTAGGATTTTACCAGACAATGCACATGGTGAAAGACCTGTTATTGACATAGAGCAAGACATCAATAGAGATTGAGATACACTTCAGGAGGAGCAACAAATGGATACAGCTCCTGATCCTCCATCAGAAACATCATCCAAAGGAGAGATTATGGATTATGGTGATATGATGTCCAATAAATGGATAAAACACCATTTTTCCACTGCAATTGAATCAGGAGATTGTATTGTACCAAAACAATACAGGGATATAAAGAAACTACCAGAAAACCAACAAAAGGACTGGTATGATGCTTGTAAAGATGAAATCAAGTCTTTACATGATTGTTACATCCGTAAGCTGGATGTAGGACTCAATAAGGTCTAGTACAAAGGGTCAAAGGTTCTGGGTAAGAATCGTACCCATAGTGTCCAAGCAAGATATGGGAGACTTATGATGCAACAGTACGGTTGCTGGCAAAGTCAAGAGGTGTTTCAAAGCAACACTTTAAGGCTTATCAGAGACAAGGACCTTTGTTCAAGGTAAGAGAGTACAAGGTTACTAGAACGAGGTTCGAGTAGATCAAGGTTAAGGAAAAGAAAGAAATGCACCAAAGAAAGGGTATACTGTATATACCTGAAAGGACAAATGAGCACAAATAAAAGTAATACAAAATAGAATGTCATAGAATATGGTGGAATAGATGACTAAGCAAGTGGGTGTCATTTGGGAAAGGCTGGGATGGGAAGGATTAGTCATCAAACAAAAGAAATGATAAGTCCAAGTAAATCATAACAATACCCTCCAATTATGGGTGAAGTACCTACTGAACCCTTCCATATCACAAATCCAAATATCTTCTGGAAGGAGAGCCGGTGACATTAGCCCAGGCAGTTTCATCCCAGACATCATCAGGGGGGGTGAGAGAGCATCATTGAGGAGAAGGGTAATGACGATGAGTGGAAGGGTAGGAAGGTCTCATTCTAGCGGAGAGAGGTCGCGGACAGGTACGGATGGATGAGTCTGGGACACGATGAGGATGGGAAGATGAGGCAGAGGAACACAATGTGACAGAGGCAGAGGAAGAGGAAGACAACATAGGTGGGGAGTGTGGTGTTCGACGGGCAGGGCAAAACTGTTGGATGTGACCTGGTGCCCATTGAAGACAAAGAGGGCATTGATATACCCTGCAGTGAATATGCATGTGTCCCAGGCAGCGGCATTGAAAGCAGGCCTCATTATACCTTGGGTGTGAGGAGTCCAGTCATTGGTTGCCTAGGAATCCAGACCATCAAGTGTCTACTTGTGCAAGCATACACTCTTTATCGGTGTGAATGGGGGAAGAGGATGCCGAGGGGGTAGAAGAGATGGACACAGCATTGGGTCCAGCTTGGTGCATTACGTCATTCAGATCGGCGACATATCTGTCTAGTTTGTTGAAGAACTTGCCCATTTCCATTTGATAGATTAAAATGTTTAGTTCCCCTTGGATTTGGGCATGTACATTTGCCACTAATTCTCCGAGGAATGCTGAATCAACATTATTGGATAAGGTGAGGGTGTTGGCGACTATAGCCAGCCGTTCATTTTGCAAGAAGGCATTGTAGACGGCTAAGATTGGGGATCCTATGTCAACATGGGCAGAAAATGGACAGGTGAGGTGGGAGTCGGTCAAGTGTCCATAGGCTCGGGATAGGTAAGTGGTGTTGGGGAAGTCGTCTTGGAGTCTGTGGGCATAGAGGGGTTCATTGACAGCTGAAATGGCAGGAGATGAGGGGGTGTTGGCAATGGAAGTGGGGGGAAGATATTCAGCAACAGGTAGGAGATTGTCGGAGTTTGGTACAAGGTCATCGTTGGGGGTGGAGGCATGAAGACAGTAAGTAAAGGCCATGGTAAATGTGTAAAGAAGTTTAAGAGGGACAAAGGTGAAAGTGAAGATTAAAGAGAGAAAATATGTGGATGAAGCTTTTTATAATCAGAGAGAATGTCAGTGGCGTGGGAGAATTTTTTTTTGGAAGCCACGAGTCTTCTTTGGTGGTGTATTCTTTCCATCTGACTAAGAAGAAACATTTTGATGGGGTTCCTCAATGGTGTAAGATTTTTTTCAATTTCATACTCTTTTTCCCCTTCTATTAGGTCAGGTGGTGAAGCAGGGAAGTTTGGTCTGTGAGTGGTGTTTTCTTGGTATCGTGAGAGAAGGGAGGCATGGAAAATGGGGTGGATTTTCCAGGTTTTTGGGAGGTGTAGTTGGTAGGTAATTGGGGATAGAACTTCAGTGATTAAGAAGGGTCCTTCCTGTTTTGGGGTGAATTTTGGGGAGGTGAGAACACATTTCAGATTTCATGCTTCTAGCCACACCTTATCCCCTTTAGTAAATGGGGTGAAGGATTTGAAGTTTTGAGCTTTCATGACTTGTCTGGCGAGTTCATGTGTGGCTAGGGCTTTGTCTCTGGCTGCTGTGAGGAGAGATAGTTGGGATTGGACTGCAGGGATGTTGGTTTCAGCAACAACGGTGGGGAAGGATCATGGTTCATATCCAAGCATGAGAAAGAAGGGGGATTTCCCTGTGACTGAGTGAGGGCAGTGGTTGTAAGCAAATTCTGCATGGGAGATAAAGTTAGCCCACGCAGTGGGGTTATCATGGCAGTAAATTTGGAGGTGAGTTTCGATTTCTTGATTGACGCATTCCGTTTCTCCATCGGATTGGGGGTGATAGGCTGTCGAGAGGTTAAGGGAGTATCCAAGGAGTGTGGCGAGCTCTTTGGCGAAGGCAGAGGCAAATTGAGGACCTCTGTCAGATATGATTTTATTGTAGAGTCCAAAGCGGAGGTAGACTTTGTGAAAGAAAAGGTTGGCTATGCCTTCTGTGGACACAGTTTTTGTGGTAGGGCAAAGAATTACCCCCTTAGTAAGGCCATGGTCAACCACGACCAATAAGGAATCAAAGCCGGAGGAGGTGGGGAGGTCAGTGATGAGGTCACAGGAGATCTGTTGGAAGGGATGGGAACAGGAGGAAGCAATAGGGGTGAGAGGGGGTGTGGTGGGGTGGGTGTTGGTTTTAGATTGTTGACAGAGGGAGCAACCGGCGACATAATTGTGGACGAAGGAGAGGAGGCCGGGCCACCAGAAGTCGGCGGAGACAAGTTATCTGGTTTTCAGGAAACCTGGGTGGCTGGTGGAGGGGTGGTTGTGATAGCAGTTGAGGATGGAGTGTCAGAGGTCCTGGTCATTGGGGATGTAGGCACGGTCTTTGAAGAAGAGGACTCCGGCGTCAAAGGACCAGTCAGAGAGATGGAAGTGGAATTGGGGGGGTGTTTCACTGTCTAGGGCGCAGAGGGCATCGAGGACAACGGGATCAGAGATGGAGGAGGATGCAAGTTTGTTGACCAGGGCAGAGTCAATGAGGTTGACGAAAAGTGAAGGAGGAAGGAGGGTTGTGCCAACGTTGTTATCATCGTTGGTCAGGAGTAGATCAGGGCGACGAGAGAGGGCGTCAGGGGTGGAGAGGTGTCAGTGGCGATAGCGAAGGGTTGGGCAGGGTCGGGGAGGGAAAGTACAGGTTGGGAGAGGAATGCCACTTTTAAGGAGTTGAAAGATTATTGTTGAGACGTAGTCCAATTCCATGATGAGGTTTTCTTGGTAAGGTCAAGAAGCAGCCATGCAATGTTGGTAAAATTAGGGATGAATCGTCTGTAGAAGTTGACAAAACCGAGAAAGGAGCAAACGTCTTTAAGTTTTGTCAGGGTGGGCCAGTCAGCAATGCCAGCTAGTTTGACTGGATCCATGGTGAGTTCTCCGGGTTTGACAATCATCCCAAGATAGTCTACTTCGGAAGTGGCGAAGGTACACTTTTCTAATTTGAGGTGGAGGTCTAGTTCCATCATCCTTTGGAGGACTCATTTGGTTTGTTCGTTGTGGGTGGTTTTATCAGGGAAGAAGATGAGGAGATTGTCCATGTAGATGACCAACCATCCTTCAGAGATCATGTCACAGAACAAGTCATTCATGAATCACTGTGTTACGGGTTACCTTCTAGGCTAACCGTAAAACCTAGCAGGATTGCTTCACACTAGCGAGACTGAGAAAGATTGATCAGAAGACGCATGGCTAGCTATGAAGACTTGTCTAGGAGCGGAAGAGAC